>JASGXE010007992.1:0-17418 GCA_030068105.1 Sinentomon sp. SZTP_YWyxl
ATGTCCACACCAATCACAAACATCAAAATCTCACACACCCTCAAAACTAAACCAACCACTTGATGGTGTGCTCATTTCATTGAAAAATGACTTGCATGAAAAAACAATGGATAGGCCTATTCAAAACATGTGACAATCACTACAACATGGCCGACTGTTTAAATGTTCTCTACTGCATTATTTATGTTCGACCAATTTCTATGATGCACCATCTGCATCTGTACCCAAAATCGATAGATTCTGAAATGGAATGTCACAACAGGTCATAGCAAAATTCCATGTTGTCACCCAGTGTCGTTATGTTGTTCTCAAGAACATAGTTTATGGCAATGTTCCTTTTGGTTCAACTTTGGGAACATCCACATCATTCTATTCTATCCTATTTCTATTTTTGATCATGATATGAACTTTATTATTTTTAAACCGCGAATGGTTTGCCATTTGTCACGATTTTCCAGTTGCCAGAAACAAATAATACCTTGGGAAAACACGAAACACCATGAAGAAGGAGCAGGCAGGTGATCAGAAATTAGAAGAAAACAGGATTTTGATAGGACTCATTGGCAAGTGTTTGTTTCTGTCTGTAACCTCTTGAGAAATTATTATCCCACCACAAATGATATGACCAAAGCATCAAACACAACACATGCATTTTATGATCTTGGATGGAAGGAAAATAAAAACAGGGACCCATGCAAATAAAATAGGTACCTACTTAAAATAGGCCAAGGCATTCGGTAGGTGGGTACTGTTAATGACGTAAGAAGGGGATACCTAGTAGAGAGTTAAAACGGAACAGCATAAAAAAAAAAAAAAAAAACAACCAGATTTGAAAACGAATACCTATGAGTCCAGCAAATGCTGAGTGCCTATTTGAATGGTGTACTATTAAAAACGAGAATTGTCAAATATTTTTCATAATTTTGGGAACATAACTAGGAACAGGAAGCATTGCACTTGACTTGCCACTTGTTGACTGGCAATTTTCATTGAAATAATTCTCAAAATTTCCAGTAATTTTCGTTGTACCTACCTAAATTTCCTGGGAATTTGTAAATAATAATTCCCTTTAGTTTTGAACTTTTGACACTCAAAAACAAACAGGAAAACAAAACAATAGAGGATGTGTACAAGGAATTAGGAAACATTTAAGCTTTTATCAACACCTGAACAATTTTCTCTTGGGATATGGCCTGTGGTGAGTTGTTTAATAGGCCAAAAGGTATTTCTTATTTTGTCATCACCATCACAAAATAATTGTACCGAATGGTTAATGATAAAATTTGCCGTGGTTGGTGACTTGGTGAAAATTTGGATTGTATTTCATCATATTTCTTGATATTTTGTTGACTTTTTGAACAATGATAAATAAATGGAAATGAATAGAATCCAACGAAAATTCCAAGAATTTTGGAATATCTCCAGGAATATTTACGCACCCCGAATCCCGAACGTTAGCCATTCAAATCAAATCAAATAACTTAATTTGCAAGGACGATAGTCCAGGCGCAAATCAACACAAAACATTGGTGGTGGCGGTAAACCTACAGAACAAGAGCTCAAAGAGTCAGAAGATTTTCAAATGAAGAGAAAGATGCACGTACTTACAACAATGATAAACAGTTGCATAGCAATGTTACTTCATCAGCCAAGATCTGACATTTCGTTTGAAGGTGCCCACACTAATATCACTATCTGTCCCAAAAACCTCAGAACCAAGGGCATTCCAATCATTCACGGTCCTGACAGCAAAAGAATACTTCCCCACATTTTTGTGACAAGAAGCCGAATAGAGCTTAAAATCATGGTCTAGTCTACCAAAATGACTAGGTGGCAACAAAAACTCCTTTATGGAGGACCAGCCGCCTACATTATTCAGCCCCAAGAATAAACCAGCCAACCGAGCAACCTTCCTACGAGAAGCCAAGGAGCTCCACCCGAGCTCTTGCATCATATCGGACACACTATCCAGAGGGGAGTATCTCCCTGTAACAAATCGGGCCACCCTCCTCTGGACCCTCTCTACCTCCTCAATTTGACTTATGTAGTAGGGATCCCACACAGTTGAGGCATATTCCAAAATTGAGCGAACCAAGGAAAAATACACCTTCTGTTTTATCTTTTTGCTGGCACAATAAAAAGTACGCCTAGCAAAATACAGGGCGGCATTAGCTTTTTTTGTGGAATTCTTTATATGTTCCTCCCAACTCAAAGTCTTTGTAAAAGTGACACCAAGGTATTTTGTCTTATCAACTGCAGGCAAGGCTATACCATTAACAGAGTAACGACTAGGATGGGTGGCATTTTTTGTAGTGAAACAAAGAACAACACACTTATTTTCATTCAATCTCATACCCCACTTTTTGCACCAATCAAAAATTTTGTTCAGATCATTCTGGAGTTGTAAAGAGTCAGCAGGGGACCGTATCTCATTTGAGATCACACAATCATCAGCAAAGAGATTTATCTGGCATCTCGCGACCTCTGGAAGATCATTTATGAAAATGGAGAACAGCGTTGGTGCCAAAACACTCCCCTGTGGGACCCCGGATGTAATAGCCTGTACTGAGGAAAAACTCCCATTTATGCACACTTGCTGAAAACGCGAGTCTAGAAAATCTGATAACCATCCGATGACAAGGGAAGATAGCAAATTTAAACCATTGAGTTTTTCAAGCAATGCAGCATGGGGGACTTGATCAAAAGCCTTTTCAAAGTCAAGAAAAATTGCATCCAGTTGCACTGATCGGTCTAACACTGTTGAAGCTTTTTGGGAAAAATTAACCAACTGAGTCTCACAAGAGAAGTCTGAGCGGAATCCATGTTGAGCTGGGCTCAAAACCCCATTTGTGACCAGCACATGTTTGATATAGTCCAATATAATGTGCTCCATAATTTTACAACAAGAACTGGTCAAACTAATTGGCCTATAGGAAGTCACCAGTTTAGGATCCCCCTTTTTTGGAATAGGACACAAATAACCATGCTTCCATCTAGACGGCAGACGACCTTCAACAATAGATTTAACCATAACAACATAAAGAAATTTAGAAAAAGATTCAGGAAACAATTTTATGAAATTGAATGAGAAACCATCGGTTGTAGAGCATCCAGACCTTGGCATCTTTATAATCCACTTAGCTATAGTGCTTGAGTCGAAACAGAGATTTGTTTCAGGTTTTCTGGTGGTTGAAAATTGGCCCTGGGCATCCTTTACATTTGCCATGGGGGAAAAGAATGTTCCAAAATGATCATTCAGTAGATTTGCCTTTTCTGCATCTTGTGTAACAATAGTCCCTGCCTCGCCCAACAGTCCAGGAACTGAATTTTTCCCTTTACCCCTTTTTTCAGAAACCAACCTCCAGAGTTTTTTGTAGTTATTTTTAATGCCTTCCTTGCAAAGTCCATTTATGAAATCATATTGAGCGGCATCTTTAGCCTCATTCAACCTCTGCAGGGCTTCCAAATAGATGTTTTTATCAACAGGAGATCTTTTTCTGCACTTATATTTACGCTTACACCTGCGTTCCAAATTACGAATGTTTCTATTGAACCAAAGAGGACGAGAACTTTCCGTCTTTAACACCATGGGAACAGATGCCTGATGCTTGAAAACAATTTGTGAAAATGAATTCCATGTTTCCTCAACAGAGAGACTTTCAGTGTTGCGGACAAATAGTTCCAGATCCGCCTGGAGTAGTGCACTCACAGCTTCATGATTGACCTTTGAGAATAGGGGACAATAAAAGGTTTTACGTGGTTCTGACATTTTATCAAGAGTAAAGTCAATGTAAACAAGTTTGTGATCACTCAAGCCCTCTCCTCTTCCACCACGGTTTGAACCACATTGATACTTGGTTTAACAAAGAATAAGTCTAAAATGTTTGAAGATGTTTGATACTCTCTCTAAGGTGTCTGAAACTCTAGTTGGCACATTGACGATAGGTAGGTATAGGTATAGGTATCAGACGCTGCTTTCAGCAGGTTATTATGCCACGAGGCAATCGTCAATGGAGAACAGCAAGTTCTCACATCTGACAGCAAATGTCATCATTTACCTGGGAAGGGGAAGGGAGGGAAGGGAAGGACACGCGACCGTCGGCTGCAATATTCGTAAGGATAGGAAAGGGTAGGTAAAGGAAGGAGGGGTGAGGAGGGTAGATATAGGACATATCATCGGAATGTGGACGGGGCCTAGTCATATAGCATTCAATACAGGCACACAACAGTCATACACACGCGACCCAAACAAGACTTCCCCTACCATCAGCATCAAGCCTGCAGCATTAACCAGCACACACGCACACCACAACATACCCATTCGCAATCTCAAATGAAAATATGCAAAAAAGCGAATAAAAGTTAGACATAGGTAGGTGAGAGAAAAGGAAGAAGGTAGGGAAATGACGAAATGAAGAAACAAAGCCAACAACATGAGATTAGATAGAAGAAAAAGAAGTAGAAGATAGTTTGACCCACATAGGTTCCTAGGTAGTCTTTCCGGAGCACTACATCGGGGGAATGGGTTCGCCTTGCGTCAGTCGCGCGGCGATAGCGCTGTCCGACAACTGCCGGTTAACTAGCGCAGGGAGTCACGGAAGCACCAGCGGCGTTCCCCAGCAGTACGCACACTCCCTCTTCCCAGCTGCGTGGAAAAGGTTTGCACTGACCACGCAGAGGGGGGCCACCAACATGGGCCGCCGACTCCGGGCAGGTTCCCGGCTTAGGTCTGGGCATGAGTCACTGACCCGTTCCCTGACCTCATCTTTATCAACCCCTCGTAATGCACCGGATCGAATCTAATCCCAGGTCTAATTTGGGCCCCTAGGAGATAAGAGTAGTTTTCACTACGAATGCCAGAGAAAATAACAGATGAGGAACTTCAGGAAAAGGGTTGAGTCAGAAAGGAATCCACCGAATTCTGGGATAGACGATTCCAGTCTACAATGGTTCTGGGAATGAAAGAATACTTAAAAATGTTCTTAGAAGGTTGATAAACGCGGATCTTGGAAGTATGGTCATGGCGACCAAAGTAATCGGGAAGAGCAAGGGTTTCAGACAGACATGACCAGCCACCATTATGCGTAAAAATTTTACTTAGAGCTGACAACCTAAACTGAGAACGCCTATCGGAGAGTGAAGGCCAGTTCAGAGAGGAAAGCATCGAAGTCACGCTTGAATGGCGAGAAAAATCATTCTTGACGAAACGAGCAGCCCTACGCTGAATTTTTTCAAGCTCATCAACGAGGGAGATTTGGTACGGATCCCAGATTATGCAGGCATATTCGAGGAGTGGACGGACAAGTGAAATATAAAGTGTTTCCTTGGTTGAAGGTGAGCAGGATTTGAAAAGACGCCGAATTTTGAGAAGAGCAAAATTGGCATTGCGTGCAATGTTGGTAATGTGTAGTTTCCAGGACAGGTCAGATGAAAGTGTCACACCAAGGTATTTGCAGGACAATGAGGTTGATAATCTTGTACCTGACGAAGGAAGAGCATAAGAAGACTGAAGAGGATGCAATTTAGTTGAGAACCTGACATGGGCACATTTTGATCCGTTCAGGCCAAGGCCCCAATGAAGGCTCCACGAGTCAAGGGAAGCAAGATCATCTTGCAACAAGTCGACATCAGAAACAGAGTGAATCATCTTGTAGAGGACGCAGTCATCAGCAAATAGCATTATTCTTGAAGAAGTTATGACGTCAGGAAGATCATTGATGAAGATGAGGAATAGAAGAGGGCCCAACACACTACCTTGAGGAACACCTGAAGTTACAGGAAAAGATGGAGATTTAGTTCCAGAAACAGAAACAGACTGTGTCCGGTTGCTGAGGAAGCTGCCAATCCAAGAGATAATAGGGATAGGTAAGCCTAAACGCTGCAATTTAAACATCAGAGCGTTGTGTGGAACAACGTCGAAGGCCGTTTTAAAGTCCAGAGATCTGAGAAAGATGAAAATCATGAATAAAATCCAAAGCCTTACAGGAGAGAAGGTTTCCAGGGACTCTGCTTTCAACGGAATGATTTACCCAGTCAACATGAGGAAGGTTAAAGTCACCTCCAATTATGATTTTTTTATCCACTGAACGATTTATTCCTATTTCGTCAAGTTTTTTGGACATGGAATCAAAGAGATCGTTTTTCGAGGATGGGGGACGATAGACACCAACAATAAAAAGTGGAGCTTTCAGCGCCTTTCCTGCATGTAATTTACAATAGACAGCTTCATGATCGTCACCAACACAGATTAATTCAGATGAGTAGGAGGTCTTTATACCAACAGCAACCCCTCCACCACAGGAATCTCGGTCTCTGCGGTAAATTATGTAATTTTTAGGAAAGAGCTCTTCACTGTAAATGCCATCCGATAAGAATGTTTCGGTCAGAATGAAAATATCCGGATTTAAAATTGAGGCAAGGCTACCAAATTGGGTTGCTTTACTTTTGACTCCCCTTACATTTAACTGTAACACACGAAAAGAGCTTGAAAGGCAAGCATTCGATGAGGAAATCCCGGATGTCTGGAAACTTGATGACAGACATGTGTTTTTTACCCCAGTATTACTTCTCTCCTGCTTACTAAGGATAAAAAATCATTAAAATGGGTTTGAATACAACTTGAAACGGCAAAAGATCCTTTCTCCGAATAGTGCAGATATTCATTTGACAAAGCATAACGCTGAACCATAGTAAGGTCTAAAAATTTAACACCTCGCAGCTGTGACCAATTATAGAGTGCAACATTAAGTTTATCAACAGCATTCAAGTTGAAGCCAGGACAGCTAGCTGGCGGCAAACTACACAAGGAAACGTTTATTAACTTATGATAAGAATAACGGAGATATCCAATACCAGATAACAAATGATCAAGATCAGTGATAATTTGTTCAACAGATTTCGTTCGAATGTCATTTATTCCAACATGCAGAGTAAGAAGGATATGCTTCGCTGCTACTGTAGAAACCAGACGTTGAAATATGGTGAATTTTTTCATTGATGCAAATTCCAGCACATCAAATGAGTTTATTCACGTACCCGCCATATCGAACCGCGAGTGAAATTGAGGAGCAAGACGTGCATTGTGTGCACAGAATAATATGGAATCTGGCAGTGGCCAATGGGCAAATTAGATTTGTTTTGCCCATGTACTGCCCAGGGTCACAGGGTGTGTTGTTGCATTCACTCGGGCTTTTCTCAAAGTTTTACAAGAAAAATGAAAAAAAATATTTGTTTTAAAACACCTGTTTTAAAACAAAAATCATGTTTTAAAACAAGTTTTTTTTCTAGCTGTTTTAAAACAAAGAAAGTGTTTTAAAACATCCAATTTTGTTTTAAAACAAATGTTTTGTTTTTTTTTCAAATGTTTCGTTTTTTTGCAACCCTGACTAGGCCCAGTCCACATTCCGATATGTTTCTGAACTCCTGTCCCCTCCTTATCTATTTTACCCGTTCCTCCCTGGCAACCGATGGTCTTGTACTTTCCCTTCCCTCCATTACCTTTCCCAGGCAGAGCGAAGGATCCGGGGAATTTTCAGTTCAGATGAAAATTCGGGAGAAAATGGCAATTATTTTTCTCGATTTTCGTCCACAGCGCATATCGTACAACAATGCGACCCGTTTGAAAAGAAAGCCATCATGACAAATGTTTGCAAGCAGAGGTTGGCATTCTGAACAGATCAGCAGGCGATACAATCAAATCAAGAGGTTAAAAAACAAAGTCACAGTTTTATTTTTTGTGACTTTGTCTTTCAACCTCTTGACGCGGTCGTATCGCCTGCTGATGCAAAGCCATTATTTTAGACAAAAATCTAAAAATGCCATTTCAACTGTAATTGTTATCCCTTCCTGCGATCCTCATCATTTCCGACAACTTATTCGGGTTTTATTCCTCCTACACTGCCCTAAGTCGTGAAATGACTTCAGAATTCACATGCAATCATTATTACCATTCATTCAGTGATTAGGTACCTATAACTTCATGCAATCAGAGAAATGAATGTTTGCGAAAGAATTTCAGTTTTGAGTTTGCAAACTGAAATACTTTTGCAAACATTCATTTCTCTGATTGCATGAAGTTATAGGATTACTGAATGGTAGAATGATTGTCGGTACCGTATGTGAATTGCTGTTTTTTTTTTGTATGTCTGCAAACAATTTCATTTGAAAATAGCAAATTAAAACAGCAGAAAAAAATTCACACCCGGTGGGATTCGAAGTTTGAACCCACGACCACTCTCTGCCTTCAGATCTCAAGTCTCGTGCTCTCCCAACTGAGCCACTCTGGCGACTTGAAAATCACCGTCGAAAATCTCCGTCTCTTCTTCCTTTTGGCGAGCTTCGACCTTGCTGTCCTGCCATCTCTCGGAGTTCCTTTGTGTTCGAATGAGACTGGAAATGATGTGGTCGGGGAAAATGCGAAACTGTTCCGTCTCTTTAGCATGAAAAGTCTCTGACCGAGACAAGTCAGAGTCAGACCGCCAGGCTCAGGCCTGCTGCAGCTGAGATGCGGACTCCGCTGTTTGCTTATTTTGTTGTACCATAAAACGCCCTAATTTTAGCCAGTGCCTAAATTTCGGCCACCAAATGGAATTTCTTTTAAATGCATTTGCCGAGCAGTGAATTTGATTTTTTTAATTTCCAAGCAATATTTTGGCTGGTTGTCACTGAAATTGTTTTTGTTTGTCTGGTTTAATTCTGTAAAAAAACAAAACCAACAAAATTGAAACTCAAAAATAAATAAATGTAAGCCCCAACCGAAAAACAAACCCAGAGTGCATGGCATATAGAAATTAGGAAGGTGTGGATACTGGATGGCGTGTAAAAAGTCATGGTATGAATGTTGAGAAAAGGTAGGTACTGTGATGCTGAGGGAGTGCACCAGTTAACCGGTCAAGCGGATTGTCGTTATGCCGTACGCACCACAAAGTGCTGCTGACAGCTCCGATTGCAGTACGGTGTACGCGCATATGAAGCTGTTGCGATTTCCCGACTGTCGTAAGCTGGAAGCGCGCAATTCCCATGAAATTTGATGGGTTTCTGCCACAAATCCAGCGAAGCGCGTCGGCGAAAATTTTCATTGTCGGAAGGAGGAACAAACAGCGATCCAGCAGACGTTTATTCCACCAAAATAGGTCCAACCATTTCAAATTGTCGCAATTTTCAAATTTCCCGTTTTTTTTTTTGTTCAAGGCGTCTTTTTTCGCTGTCGCGTGTCATCTGCCACCAACCGAAATTTGAATTTTCGGGAAGCCGAAAGATGCACGATTTCGCAGACGCTGATTCGTTATTTCACATGATTTGCTGCATTCGTTCAGAAATGGCGTCATATTGAAATTTCTGTTTTTTTTTTTTCAGTTTTTGCTCAATTTTGGTGCATTTTTCAGTAATTTCTGAGTGTTTTGGCCAGTTTGTTTGTTCGAAAGTGTTTTGTTGGTTGAAAACATCAAAATATGAGTGATTTTATTGCCACAGAGCAGAAATCTGGCTTGGTTGAGCGGGAAATGCATGCATTTCTGCTTTTTCCGGTTTTCGAAAATCCTTGCAAAATTATAAATTCCGTCGGGAGCGCCACTCCGTGTTGCCGAAAATTGCGGAATACCATTTCAAAACCCAAATTCATAATTCCGGGCTTGAGGGGTTAAGAGGGTTGGCCTATGTGCCTTAAAACATTAAACATTGGTACAACCTTAAAAAACATTAAAATTTCGCAGATGCACGGAGATCACGCAAACCAGCACAAACTCGAGACAACAAAAGGTCTCTAAACTTGCAAATCGAGAATATTGTCAGAGTCTGTCTACTTGCATTTTTGCTGTTAGGTAGGTAGGTAGGCCTGCCTGGTGGTGTGAAGGATGACGTTATTTGGCCCGATACCTTCTGAGTACCTGTGGTCTACGAAAAATATCAGCTAACATGGTATCGACTAAAAAGAAAATTGCCTAATGCTTTATGGGCTGGACAATTTTATACCCATTGAGCATATGATTTGGGCAAAAATTATCATTTCACCCGTTTTTTTTTTTTTTTTTTTTTTTTTTTTTTTTTTTTTTTTTTTAGTTATCTGCTTGTTGTGCGCAGAAAGGACGTGTCGAGATAACCTTTTGCAAAATCATGGTAGCATGTCAGCCCCCGATCTAGCAGCTTTCGCCAGAAAGTGATCGGGGGGTTAGAGGTACCGTACGCAGCAGGCCTGGACAGGCCTATCTTTTATTTATCATTCATTGATTATCCTATTGGTTTTTCAACATGTAGGCCTAGCTGATAATTTGGCTCTTTCTTGGAGGCCTAGTTGTGGCACGCATCTTCAATTATGCTCCATTGTTGAAGTGAAAAAGTTTCTTATCAGTTCTTCACAATGCCAGTTCCGAGGTAAGTCGCTTGAACCAGTTCCAAGAATTCTCACAGTGCTTGGGTTGGTGGGGTTTGCATTAGATCGGTGGATATCATACTTCTGGCTAGTGGATGATGCCCCTTTGAACTGAGAGCAAGCCTCTCCCATTTGCCTCTCCTGAGCAGTGAGCCCATCACATAATGCTGGCAGTGGCTAGTGAGGGAACACTCGAATCCCATTTTGATCCCGATGAATACCTGGGGTTTTTTCCACTCTACTAGGAGGATTCAACTCAATGATCTATTCCTGAAGATTCTTAATCTTCATGAGAAGTTCGAATATTGGGGAATGTTCCCATGGCATATCTCGTAAGTTGAATTCTCCAGGGAATTTTAAAACATTGAGTTGGGCCTGATGTTAGTGAAGTAGGATATATGGTTTCATCTTTTCCATCTGACTGACCATCAAAGAAAAGCTCTTTAAAATTTGTGGCGGACTTCCAAAACAGGAATTGAATTCATGAGTTTAAAGAAATCTTTGGCAGGAATTAGGCACATTTATGAAGAGGAATTAGGTAAAGAAATCTTTGGCAGCAATTAGGTAAATTTATGAAGAGGTTTGGGGATCATCACACAGAAGCATCCACCATCAGCTGGAAGAATGTGTTTCTATGATGAACTGGATTTCAAAGATTATTTAAAGCAATGGGAGCCAAGTCTTAAAGTCATTGAATTTGAATTTCAAAATTTGATCCGGGCATTCTTTTCTGTTGAATGCCAACTGACAGAGACAGAAACTCTGGTCCCACTCAGATTGTCTTCTTTGGGTGGATTGCACAGCCTCGGGCCAAGTTAGCTCAGAGCCAAAGTTGACCCAGTGCTTGTTGGCCCTGGGCTAAGGCATCCTGCCAAAATGGATTGCACAGCCAAAGTTAGCACTCGGACTAGCAAGTACGAGACTAAAAGTTAGCACTCGTGCTAAATTGATTTAGCCCCGTGCTAAAAGGATTTAGCCCTGCGCTAAAGAGGTTTTTACATGTATTTTGCATGTTAATTTGGCCTCGAGCTAAATATTTTTAGCCCGGGCTAAATATTTCTTAGCTCGGGCTAAATATTCTTTAGCCCGGGCAAATTGAGTTATGGTGCTCTGCTGCTGATGTGGAAAAGCTCGTCAAGGGGCGCTGCCCCCTGGGCCCGGCTGGGGGGTTGGTTGCCCCGGACTCCTGAAATTCTGGCTGCGCCCTCTGTAGTTGTTTTTAACTACTGACTTCGGGAATTTGCTTACCCCTCCTGGCATGTTGCCCCCAAAATAAACCCCAATTTTAAAATTCCTTCAGCTTCGGGGCTTCTACCCCAGACCTCCTCTCCAGGTACCAGGGGCGTAGCGATGGGTGGTTTGAGGGGGGAACTCCCCCCCCTAACATTTGGGAAATTTGACGAAAGTTGGGAAAATTGTGAAGAAACTGGAAAGTTGGAAAATCGCTGATGGCAAATGGGAAATATCCCTTCCTTTGCTCTCATATGCCGAGTTCTCCCAACTACAGAAAAACTCGGGTAAAACCCGGGGCTATCTCAAGGTTTTTTTCCCCTAGGCAAATTTTCTTTTCGCCCACCGCGGATTTTGCGTGGAAAATGGGACTCGAAAGTTTCAAGCTGCTAAATGCTCTTTACTGCGCAGATTTTGAACCATTTTACAAAAGTTTCTGTTTTCGCTGTCTCTTCAAGAAATGCTGCAGCTGTCTCTCCAAAAAAGTCAAAGTAGCCTACAGGTGATAGGCCCCTTGACTTAGGACCATGGATGGAATGGAGAATCCTGAGTTCCGACAGTTGAACGGTCTCCCTGGCGCAAAACCTTTCATGAGTGCAAATGGCTTTCCCTGGTGGGAAATTTTGCCTCGAGCACACAAATATTGCACCAAAAATAAACCCTAGGTAATTTTCAAATTTTCTCAGCTTCTGTGGTCTCCGCCCCCAGGCCCCCTGCCAGGGGCTCTGCCCCTTGAATTTCCGCTGGGGCTCCGCCCCAGACCCTGATGACAGGGGGTTCCACCTCCAGACCCTCCCCGGCCAGTATAAACGCGTGGGATCCCCCCACGGATGAGCAGGGAAAACTCGGCTTGCAAGTTGGGACTTTCAACTGTGCTCCCCCCAAAATATTCCGTTCGCTACGTCCCTGCCA
Organism: Sinentomon sp. SZTP_YWyxl; assembly: GCA_030068105.1. NCBI lineage: Eukaryota > Metazoa > Arthropoda > Protura > Sinentomata > Sinentomidae > Sinentomon > Sinentomon sp. SZTP_YWyxl. Next base: position 12,509 of record JASGXE010007992.1, read on the forward strand.
GGTGTTTTGCCTCAGACCCTGCGCACCCCTAACTGGTTCAGAGCCCAGCTCCTTTACTGAAGTTTTCCTCCATGCGAAAACCTGAAATGACGTCCCTGCATGCCGAACATGCCCAAGTGGACTGATGGTTCTACGTATAGGATTTTATCGCATGTCTTTTCCATTGCAGGCTGCAATTTTATGCAAATACCTGCCCACCACCTCTCATCTGGAACCGCCCTTCTTAAAAATGACAAACCATTAAAATATACGCGGGAATTTAACAATTTTTGCTGCTAGCATTCGACTTAGCCCGGCCTGGAGGCAGGGCCAAGTCGCGGGCTAAATATGACCATTTTTCACGGACTTAGCACTCGGTTTAGCCCTGTGCTAAGTTGGCACGAGGCTGTGCAATCCTCAATTTAGCTCAGGGCCAATGAAAGTCCGAGGGCTAACTTTAGCACAAGGACTAACTTTGCCCGAAGCTGTGCAAACGCTTAGCCCAGGGCCAACTTCGACTTTAGCCCTAGCCCTCGGGCTAAGTCGGAGCTGTGCAATCGACCCTTTATGTTCTTTTGCTGCTCTGCAGGATCCAAAAGAACATAAAAGAAGACAATTTGCTCAAGTGCTAAAAGTTTGTGGAGTCCAAGCATGGTTATTGGGATCTCATACCTCTCATTCTTCTCAATCTCTCGTACGAACCTGAGAAAATTACAGGCAGACATTGAGTGGACCTGCAGCTTTAGAGACAGGAATGCAAGAATTTCTGAATTAAGCCCAACTAGTTGTGTGCTGCTTCAGCTGCAAAAAGGACGAATATTGTGCCTTTTGTTGACACTTTGTGCATTTGGATTTGGTACCAAGCACAGGTGACCAAACCCACCCCAATTAGCCCACCAAAATGTGGTTGGTTGTAGGCTCTACCTCGGCGGGGTGGAAGCTTTTTAGAATCTAACAGAAAACCGCTTTATGAAATGGGTCTTTGGTGATATCTTCTTCAAGCATGCACTTCACTCTGATGCCCTTCAGTCTCCACCCTCCATAGGTATACGTTGCCCACACTTTGAGGGGAACCGGGAAGCATCAAGCAAGCAACCCATCGAACCTCCATGATATGAACTTTTATTTTCATTTGTACTGTGAACCTAGGTACTGACCACTGTGTTCGAGGAATTCTTTACTTCTACTTTCACGTTAGGATGGCCTACCTCGCTGTTGTACCTGACTCATAACCACTGCTTTACATTTTGCAGGTCTCATGAATTTGATTGTTCCAAGACTTTGCACGTTGCAGGGATACCACTAGAATTCACTGAAGTAAGTTCATGAACTTCATTCAAGGATCGCCTGCAGAAATGGAGGAGGTTGGGTTGGTGACTTTCCAATCGGTGTTTTTTCTTCCATTTTGGATGGATTCATCATCACCTCAAATTGATGTGAGATCTTTCGGCGTTTCCTCCGACTCGTCCCGGGCAGTAAAACAAAATGGTCACGTGGAAGGCCGGAGCTCCATCCACATCCTGGATTTGTCCTTTGTCAAATCCCGAAACGCTACTGGTTTTTAACAGTGTAACCATTTCTTTGCCTTCGACAATTCATTTTTACCAGTGATGTGACATTTTAATTTACCGCATGGATGAGTATGAGGAGCAAGCTCGGCGATAGATCTCACATCAGTTTGAGGTGACAAGGAATCTTTGAGGTGACAAGGCTAAAATGGAAGAAGAAATAGCGACTGGGAGGTCAAAAAGGGTGGGTACCCACGTGTTCGTTTTGTTGGACTGCAACTTAGTGGAATGTCTTGATCCCAGGGCTTTTTGGCAATTATTCTCACAACACAAGTGCTGATACTTTTAGGAAAAATGTTTTTTGTTAAACTGATGATACTTTTGGGAAAAATATTTTTGTTGAGAAATACCTACTCTGTTTGATGATTTTTTCATGTGTGCTGCCAAAAAGTCCTTACCGTCACACACAAGGTGAAGGCAGTTGATCTGTGTTTTTGGTCTTGTTGGGTGGCTTCTGCATACCTTTCTCTTAAATTTGGAGCTTCATTCGCCTTGATGTATCTTTTTGTTCTCTTTATCTGTGATTCGTTGACTGAGAAATGCACCTATTTGACACTTCCTGTTATCGTGCAACTTTCGACAGATACCTCTTGGTACCTATCAAAATTCATCTCTCCGAGGCAATCTTCTCCAAAAGAGGCATATGTTAGGGACATGAAACAAAGGATGGGACATAGCTGGCTCTGGCTTGGGGCAATGCCAACCTGGGTCTAATGTTCTGCTTTGCAATTTGAATGGGTACCTACCTACATGCCTAATGGGTTGCCTTTTTGTTTCAGGACGATGTTCGTAACATTTTCAATTCCTATGGAAGCGTTTCGAATGTCACTTTTTTCTTGTTGAATGAAGCGTCGAAACACGTTGCATTTGTAGAACTTCAAAGTTTCAGGTTAGTAGGTACTTTGTATGTAGGCTAGCCGAGCTCATTTGGTTCGATCCTATCCTGTCTCCAGTTCCATTCCTGTATCTTTGTCATGCTGCTGTTACAGCGTCCATGTTGCAATCTCATCATCTTAGAAGCATACGAGGGTCATCCAAAAAGTTCCCTGCAACACCTGCTCAATTTTTTCCTGCGAGGCCAGAGTTTGCTTTCTTTTTTGTTTTCATGTAACCCCATTCTTTTCTTTAATCGGTGGGTTTTGTAAGGTTTCTGTGCTTTTGTGCCCAGAAAATTGCAAATTGACTGACCTTGGATTGATGCCATGGCCAGGGTTTTACAACAGTTCAACAGTTGAGCAAAGTCGACGCATCTGCCTGAGGGAAAACAGCTGGGGAAGTGCGTGTAGCCTTTGTCAAGGCATGTATTGAGATTGCCCCCTCTTATCGTGTGTGGCAGAATGGATGAAACGCATGGGAGAAGGAAGGTGGAGCATTGAGAATGATCGCTGCGAAGGCTGCGAGAATTTCGGGCACAAACGAACATGACGACCTGTGCACAGCTCTTTATAGATCATTTAACAACGTATGCTGCCAGACAATAACGCAGGACTTAAAGCAACCATTCTTCAGGGGTGTGCTGATCCCTGCAATCCGTGAGAGCTGTCCAGAGTCACTCGAGTTTCTGTTTGCCAATCCCATCATTCGCCATGCCAATGTATGTCATCACAAGTTAACCGCTGTAATTATTGGTCTTCTGACAAAGCGGGAGTCGAAAATTTTGCAGCATCCAGCCAAAATTAACCCCCTGAATTCCACCTGTTCTCGATGCTCGTTTCTCCTCCCTGGGCTGTAATTTGGTGGTCCAAAAGAGCTCAACGCAGCTGTGGATGCTGGAACAAGAAGGATTAATCGGGACACCCTGTACCGGAACATCAGACAGCATCAGAACCGATGCAAACATGTCATTGTGTAGAAAGAGGACAACATTGAAGGCATATGATGGAAAGAATGATGAATCTTTATTTGAATATTTTTCACGACGGTGTTGCAGGAACTTTTTGGATGCCCCTGTCTCAAAATTCACTCATCTATCGAGATATCTTCTGCACAGGGTGAGTCAGATTGGCAAGACCAAATTTTTTTCCTTCAGGTGTATCTTGCGTATTTTTCGCCGGAGAGTGCTGGTGCCAGCAAGCAATTTTGCCCTCATTTGCGGCTTTTGAAAATGTGTGTGACACTTCCCCCTGAGCACCCCTTGGGGTCAAAACATCCTGGGGTGTTCGTTGCATAAAACCACCCCTAGAAGAAAACCAAGGGGTGCGAGTGGGGTAAAATACCCATAAGCACACTCCGAGGAACAGAGGCAACAACTTTGCAATTTAAACCATCCCTCTCCGAAGAATGGCATCGGAGTTATTGAAAGTGCCACAAAACACTCCCGGGTGTTTCGACCTTATTGATTGTGCCCCAAAACATTCCACATTGTTTCTAACACAAGGTAGTCTGGGGGAAAATTCATATGCACGTTCAAAAGCCCCAAATGAAGGCGAGAAAAATTAAGTGTTGGTTTATAAAAAAAAATGCGCGAGATATAAAGAAATTAAATTTTGGTATTGCCAATCTGACTCACCTTGTATGTCCCTCAGAGGTGGGTGCCTATTTCCCGCAAATGTTCACAATATTTGCATGTACAAGATTTTTTTACGAAACTGTCACCTACCCAAAGTGTAAGCCGTGCAAAAAGTTGTTAAAAGTCCCTGACCTAATTGTTATTTTGGCCAACGAATATGTCTGGTAAAGAATGGATGTTTTTGGTATTTCCAGCTTGGCCTACCTTGGAAGGTGCCTGCTTTTACAAAAATGGCTGCATCTTTCTCTTTAGCTTCCACAGCTCAAATGAAGTCCAATATTTCTTCAAACTCAGAGGTACTCCGCCCTGCCTAGGCCTCTGCCCCAGACCCAGCAGGTATCAGTGGCATAGCCTCTGCATGCCATCCCCACTCTTCCAAGTGCTGGATCCAGCACTGATGGGAGGGCCGACCTACCTTTGTTCTTTTTGGCAATGGGAAAACGCAGATGAGAGTTTTCTTTTTCTTCACAGCTTCTTGAGAAGGATGTACCCACCAGGGCCTACCATTGGATTTTTTCAAGCCAGTTTTCCTAACCTTTTCCTGGTCGGAGTGTAGTAGGTACCTAGGTAATTGGCAATTTGCCAATTGGCTGTGCGACTTTGACATCCTGCATGATACGCATCTCGTCCCAGAGTAAATTCTCACAATAATTCACCATAAATGTGCTTAGCTTGATGAATGTTGAAATTTTTAAATTTTGCCACATCGGCCAGCCCTTGCCATATTATAAATCCATGACAGTGCCAAGTTTCTCTCCTCTTCCTTAGTTTACTTGTGATGGTCAGCTGGAATTTTTTCATGCATCCTGGACAGCGTAGTTTCCAAGTCACTGTGAGGTTGCATGCTTATCTGT
>JASGXE010007993.1:0-18121 GCA_030068105.1 Sinentomon sp. SZTP_YWyxl
ACATTTTTTTCTGCACAATGGAGATCCGGGTATTTGAGTTTTCTTGGCACAAAGTCATGCCATCCTTGAGACATTAAATGGCAAATCCGGAATGGACTTCACGATTTTCCAGAAAAGTTCCGCTGCCATGCTGTCCTTGAAAAAGTACATGGCAATGTGTAATGTACACGATGTGTAAATTGCATCTTTTCAAGACCAATAGTCGACACTCACCACGTCCGGAAAGCAGTTTCACGATTTTCCAATGAGATTCTGCTTTGTCATGCTGTCGGTAAACCACATGAATATGTAATGTGACAAATGTGCATCTTTTTCCAAAATCAATGTTCACCACATCCGAAAGCATTTTCACAATTTTCCGGAGAAGTTCCGCCAAGTCATGCTTCCTTGAGAGGAATCAAAAATCACATGTGTAATGTCAAAATTCCAATTCTGGGTACAATAGTGGCCCATATCTGGGGAACAGAGGTCGGAATGCATTTTTTGCCTGATAATTTTCTTTTGGTTTGGCATGACGATCCATGGCGCAGATCGAAGATTGAAATCATTATGAAAACAACATTGAATTGGGCTTTCATGGCGTTGATATTTGATTCGTCCTCATCCGATGCATGCTGTAGTTATATTATTTGGGGCATTGTTGCCTGTTTAACCCTTAATCCATCTCTGGTGCCGTCTCAGCAATCAGCAAAATAGCAATGACTATAGTTGAGAGTTAGCGAAGACACGTCTTAAGAATCGGTCCATAATCTTATGTTGAGATACGAGAATCAAGCACAATAATCTTCAACTTGATGTATTTAAAAGCTCACCACAGAACAACCAGCACCAGAAGCATGATACAAGCATTATTCCAGTTACAGTGTGGATACCAATACGTGTATGATGTCAAGACTCCAAGACTGTAAAATGCCACTATATACCCAACAAAGAATCCGATCGTGTATTTGTGGTCTGGCTTCTTTCACTTTATTGTCTCTAATTCATTGATTTCCTGTGAGTAAAGAATGAGTTTATTTCTTGGGCGTTTGTTGACATTGGATGCATGTTTTGACAGCCCCACGCAAGGCGAGATGTTCCGTGTAGCAATTATCTTTGATGAACGCCCGGGCATAGGGCCCCTATTCCTTGCGGAAGCTCTTCTTTATCAGCTTCCTCAACTTTGTCTGCTTGTTCTCCAATCTCAATTCAATTGACAAGGCCTTCTTACTTGGGTGTGGTGTGCATGTTGTCTGCACACATGACGATGTACACTGTAGTTATATCGTTTGGGGAATTGTTGCCCGTTTAACCTATCACGGGAAAGTTTTTTCTTGGTTATACGGAAAGTTAAGTGTGGTAGTTTGTGAACTCATGAAGTGACTCGTGTAAGTGGTTGCACTCCAGATCTCCAACCACCAACGATACGAGTTTTCCTGGACACCAGCGGAAAGATTAACTCAAGTTTCGTATAAATAATTGTCGTTGATATAAAAGATCCTTGCGGACAGAAACTGTATAGACACAACTCATGTCACCACGAGAGAATAAGAGAATATTCGAAAGTGTATTCAAGTTCTTGTATGTTGGGATCCAAAAACGGACGTCCAGATTCTTAGACAATATTTTCGAAAATAAGCAGGGAAAAACTTTTCGTGGGGGTAAAACGCATTTCCAGGGAAGATAGTATTTACCAAAGAAGAACATAGTATTTACATGGTGTGTCATTCCTTCGAGTGTCTCCACTTGACAATACTGATGAGTTTCGATATATGGCAAGCAAACGAGTTTCCGCTGTAAAATTGTTTGAACCTGATTGCCTGGGTTTCTTTACTTGCGATGATTGAAAGCGTTTAAACGACGCTTTTGTCATTAAAGCATTTTCAGTTAAACGTCCACATTCCTGACGACACATTTGGAGCAAGAGATTTCTCCAAATGAAAAACGGTCTATAAGGGGGAGTAAATTTCTCGTTGGGGTCACAGGTATTAAAGCATTATGTAATATTCCACCTTGTCTATTTTCATCAATAACATGACAAACTGGATTCAGTGTGGCAAAATTGATTGGATTGCCCTTAAGACTGTTGTACAGGTCACTGCTAACTTGGGCCACTGGTGTAACCTTGCATTACTGTCCGTGCAATAAAAAAGTCTGCAAGTGACACGATTTATGAGTAATTGTGACCCTGTCGCAAGTTCTGGGGCCTTATTCAATTACAGCTCGTAAGCTAAGAGGCTCTTATCTGTTATGAAGCTCATAGCCGTTACTCGTAGGAGGCCTCGTAAGATGGCTGGTTTCGTATTCAATTACCCCTCTTGAGAGCCTCAGCTACTTATGAGTCTCTTTGCGGCATATGTTGGCTTTTTGTGATTTAATTTCCATTTAACCTCAAAAGATATCTGCGCTTGATGCTAGCTTTTCTTTTTGTAGCAGTGGAGGGCTTTCATTTTGGTGCCAAATGCCATTGCAATGAGGCCTATGGCTTGGAATATGCTGAGAATAAATCTGCTACTTGAAGCTAGCACATTGCATCAAGGTCTCCGGTATCTTGATATGATCTTTTGCCACAAAGGAGATCCCAGAAGGGGGGGGGCTGAGCCAAATTTGGTACCTATGATTCATAAAAAGATGCTGGCCGACATGAAAAGTCCCCTTTTGATAGTCGGGGGTTGGTGTGTAGGAAAGTATGCTTCAAGTCAATGGAAAAAAAAAACAGTTCGAGACGACCAAAGTTTGCTGAAAAAGCCGAGAAAATGAGGCTGTGGGTTTGTTTTAGTTTTGATGAAACAAAGCAATGAAGCCAAGATACGCAACTTTTGATGCACACAGGCCATTGGCAGAGGGACAACGACGGCAGCTGATCTTTGTTTTTCTTTCGAATCCCTCATGTGAGTATGCTCTTTCTGTTTTTTGGCAGTGCTGAAAACCTAAAGCGGGGCTGTTTTTTAACTTTTCAATGACATGGACCTCTGTTCGAACTTCGCCAGTCTCAAAAATGTGCCCAGGGCTGTAAAAATGATTTGCCGTCCCAGCAACTTGCACATAAGTTTGCTGTCCCAGATAGGCCTTGCCGTCCCGAAAAAACGCAATTTTGCCAATCTTGCACTGTGATTTCACACGCCGACACCAGACCAACGATTCAACGAATGCCAATAGGACATACAAAAGAGACAAACAGTGTCGCATTTTTCCCGACCACATCGATTCCAGTCTCATTCGAACTAGGTACTAAGGAACTCCGAGAGATGGCAGCACAACCAGGTCGAAGCTCACCAAAAGGAAGAATGAGACGGAGATTTTCGAAGGTGATTTCAAGTTGCCACGACAGCTCAGTTGGGAGAGCGCGAGACTTATGATCCGATGGGTGAAAGTGGTCGTAGGTTCGAATCCCAGTTAGTGAGGAAAGAATAAAGTTTCAATTGCCAGAGGTACTGAAGTTCCGCGATAGATGGCAATTGGCAGTCTCCAACGGATCATGCAAAATTACATGGGGAGGAAACGGTCTGTCTTTAACACCCCAGAGGACATTACATTCTTCACCAAAAAAAAAAAAATGCAAAACACCTTTAACAGATACTGCAAAAACAGGGTTCTGTCGCACAGTTTCCTGTCAAAAGTCATGAGTTTCGGAGGGGCGAAGCCCTTGAGCCCTCCCTATCGGATCGCCGATGTCACAGAACACTGAGCATATTTTACAATACCGGGCACGTTCGGCTGGAAAATTCCCACCATGCCTCCCAATTACATGCAAGCTGCCTTGCGAACTATGTCAGGCACATGACAAGGCACCATGGCCGAAATGGGATTTCCAGTCCTTGCTTTTGGCTCGGCAATTTGCCAAATCAAAAACAAATTGGAAGGAATTCTAAGGAAAAATGGTTGTGCAGGCCTTGATTCTGCATCGTCAACAGTTGATAATCTTCCTGAAAACTTCTTGGCCGACTTATCCATTTCCAAATTATGCAGCAATAAAGCCATTTTACAGCATCATATGCAAAAATGACAGTTAATAGGCTACATACCTACAAAAATCGGCCAGAAAATGACTAAATCTTCGCTTACGAGCAGCTTATGAGTGCTTCAAAGCTCTCATAAGAAATTTCCAGATTTGCCAATTGCCACAATGTTATTTGCTTATGATGCTCATAAGTCCTTATGAGCCTCTTAGCTAAGAGACTGATTTACGAGTGCCAATTGAATAGCCAATGAACCTCTTAAGCCAAACTAAGAGCCACGTAAAGTTATGAGGTCTAATTGAATAAGGCCCCTGTTGTATACACCAGACATTCAGACTCACGACACGACTGTGCATTTCTGTCCTGAAGCCACTACAATCTCTTTCGGTCCCAAGAAAGCCAGATACAAAGCTATGATTTGGAATTTGTTTGCTGCGAGCCTAAAATCAAAAGCCACTGTGATAATCGATGTCATGGTTGGGAACGTTGCCAATCAATGTGCTTGTTCTGAGACAGCCGAATCGTTGCATTGGTGAACATGGATTTGATGTCCTGCATTCTATGCCACTTTTTCCTTTTACCTTCTATTTGATCTTCGATGAAAAAGAGGTAGATATTTTGTTTTGCGGATAACCTAAAACTTTGACAATCTGGGATCCGATCGAACAAAAGCATCCAATTTTGATATTTGAGAACGCTGGAAATGCACTCAGCGATTGATATTTCACACCTTCAATGTTGTCTCACGAAATTTGTGCAATGAGTGTAAGATTAATCTATCAGCCACATGCTTTCAAGCAAGATTCCAAGAGTAACCTCGACTACGCGACAGTAAATGTACAAGCCAAGTTATTGTAGCCAAGGCCAATGTCTGCAATGAAGTTTCCAGAAGTGTGCATAAACTGCCCTCCAGCAATATGAATGACAGATTTTTCTTTTTCAACCATCTCCTTGTGGGAGAATTTCCATTCGACATCTTTTGGGGGAGGCAGTTTTCTCATTTTAGTTCCTTTTCAAGAGACTCAGGAGCAATCTCCAGTTCATGTTTATTTCTTGAGCGTTCGTTGACATCGGTAGGGAATGTTTTCTATTCATGTTTTTGCATAGTCCACAGCTCACCGTGCAATATGAGACATTCAGGTAGAGAGAAATATTCCATGCAGCAATTATCTTTGCTGAACGCCTGGGCATAAAGCCCCTATTCCTTGCGGTAGTTCTACTTTCTCAGCTTCCTCAACTTTGTCTGCTTGTTCTCCGATCTCAGTTAAATTGACAAGCCCTTCTTACTTGTATGTGGTGTGACTGTTGTCTGCACACATGCCGATGCATGCTGTGGTAAAAACGTTTGGGGCATTGTTGACTGTTGAACCCTTAATCCACCTCTGGTGCCATCTCAGCTATCAACAAAACAGCAATTACTCCAAGGCGAGACTCGGGACAAGTTATCATCTTAAGAATCGGACTATTGGTTTGTATGTTGTGATAAATCAATGACAATAATCTTCATCCTGATGGATTAAAAAAGCTCACCACAAAACAACCAATGCCAGAAGAATTACAAAAGCAATTATCCACGCGGAATTTGGCAACCAGTATGCATATGCAGTGAATGCTGCCAGGATGTAGCATACTGCTAGGTGCGTCACCAAAATTGTTGATGTTAAATTCAATTTTGGCTTCTTCCTCGTTTTCTTCTCCATTTCATTGATGTCCTGTAAGCATAGAATGAGACACGGGATTTGAAACCAAAGCAGTGAAAATTCAAGTTTAGCCATGGTTCACAATGGACAACTTCGTACAGATGATGACTGGGCCTTAAAGCTAGGTGAAATCAAATGCAAACGAGAACCAACGAAATGCAAAGAAAAAAATTCTTATGCAAAATTCAAGGCTTGATTAGGACACCACAACAAAAGCACTGCACATAAAACAGATAGCATGAAAATTCTAGAATAGTGCAATACAATTTACAAATCTGTGCAAACGACTGGCATGGGTGTCCAAAACTGAAATTGTGTTACACATTCTGATGCATGCTGTAGTTACATTGAATCCAGTTGGGTCATTCTTGCCTGTTGAACCCTTAATCCACTTCTAGTGACAGCCAATAAAAATTGGTTTCTTGAATCAGATCAAAGTTTGAGACAAAGTGTCTGCATTCAAGAGGGATCGTGTGGTCGTTATCATTGTCGACATTGACCTTTCACAGCATTTAAGATATCCTCCATGTCAGTGCCAATCAAATATTTATGGCATTTGAGGCACATTCATCCAGTATTTCGTTGGCCACCTTGCAGGACTCTGTTTTTTCACTTCTTCGATGATTTCCGCCTATTCTTCCCTGAGTTTTATCAGTGCCTGTTCACTGCTCACATACTTCTTGAGAACACCATCTGAAGTGGTAGGTGGTTGAGGGCCATGATGGTAAAATTGACAATATAACATGCTAGAGATCATGCCACAAGTTTACTGCAGGGATTTCGTTATGGTTGAGCGATGTGGAGTTGTCATAATTCATGCCTAAAACGGACCTAAAAATGCAAAATTAAAACGTTCATCTTTCATGGCATAAGGATATCCTGCGCATCAAAGCCAAGCCACATTTTGTGGACCAAGGTACTGCAAAGGCAACATGGCAATTTTATTGCAAAGCTTTGCTTGCATTCAGCATATTTTTGTGTTTCAGCCACACTGACTCATTTTTACACTTTTAGAAAGAGTTGACGCAAGCTGATTGTGCAAGCTATTATGCATGCCTGAACAGGCCCGTTATCCAACTTTGATCTGAGGATGATCTCCAGGATCTCAGCCTTGTTGAAAGGCATAGAAGTTGGAAGCAAGTAACTTTCATCAATCACCGACACCTGATGAGTTGACTCTCTTCTTTCATGCTCAATAACTCTTAGACCATTCACTGGAACAACAGCATTTACCTGAACATGTGGACGTTGAAGCTTCAGGTGCTAATTCTTCGAGATTTTCCCTGGCCACCTTGGATGTTTGGGTTTCCTTTACCATCTTGACGATTCTTGCCTTCCATGCCTTGAGATGCTTGAGTTTTTCGCTACCACAATGTGAACCGAGATACCCGTTGTGGACGATATCATAATGATTATTTTTGAATAACAATTTTCCTATGAACGATGAAGTATTTTGTGTTGGTGAAGGATGCCATATCTCTGTGTCAGCATGCGTGAACCGAACCCTGTCCAACAAACCGGTCGAAGCTTGAGGCAGAGTTGGAATTCATCAAGATGATTAACATGGTGAACAGGATTGTAAAAGCAATTTGCTAGAAAAAATAAAAAAAAACATCAAACGAAACATCGTATTTAATGAAATATGATATCGTACATGAGCCAAAGTGTCGCAAAAGCAATAATTGCAACTTATCCTTTGTGTGGATTCTGCCGTGATTTTGTATACAACTTGCAAGAGTCCACTTTTGTAAAGTTTTGACTTCTTCCAGCCTCAATGGCTGCTGGATATATCTCGTCAAATACATCCATGGCCATCATGTGTCAACCTGTTTTTGATTTCTCATTGATTCTGATTTCCTTCTGACGAAGCTGCTGTGATTTAATTTGGCATCTATCAATCCCAAGGCGAGAACGCCATACGCGTGAAATGTGAATCTGCACACGTGACTGTGAACCTTGTTGTTGTATCGAAAGGAAAGACGACATTATTGACTTATACTTCCTGAAGGCTAAATTAAACAGCAGTTTCGCGAAAAGAAACTATCTGAAGTGGTTTATTCAACATAGATGTTGTGGCATTCTTGGGTTTATTGTGTAATTTTGTTAGAAAATAATTTGGAAGAAATATGCGTCTGAAAGCTCATCAGAACAGAATGATGAAGTAACTATGTGAGCCTGGGTTATCCTTGGATCGAATTAAAGTCGATTTCGAAAATATGTTTTAAATGACAGGTGAAAATTAAGGTCGAAAAAAATTACGCAAGAAGATATTTTGAAATTGCCATTTTTTGAAGTCATTCAGATTGAATTTATTATGCACAGGTGCATTGTGGATTGATGTTGCTGTGATATCTGGTCAGGTAAATCTGGGTGATAATTTTTTGACTTTCAGAATTCATCGGGGTATGGCGTTTTGTGTATGCTGCTGTACCCTTAATCCAACTCTGGGGACAACTGTCATAGCTAAGAACTGATGAGGACTTTTTGCACTTTAAAGGATGGTGCCATCATATAGGATTACTGAGTCTGCATAAACTGCCCCTACAGAATACACTGACTCAAAGGAAGCCTTTCAAATTTTTTGTTCTAATTCATGGTGACTGATTTCTGAAAAGTACTGCGTTGGACATTAAAATCTGACAGGTCAACCCCGTATGCTGTCGTTTCTATAAACTAGTTGAATTACCTGGAGTGGGTCCAGCTCTCGACAGGTTTAATTCTCTTGATTCGTAAATCACTTCCAATCTGTTCCGTAACTCCACCTTAAACAAAACACGAAAGATATTAATTGAAGCAGCTTGGGTCGCCCGCCTGCGAAAACTTGTCGTTCGTTCGGACGGTGCGAAATTTTCGGACCCATGAGTGAGCGTGTTTGTGTCGAGCGTTACAAGGTTTGGACATTTTTTGCCCCGTGCGCTGCATATTAATTACCTACCTGTACAATCATCTATGTAAAACCATTCCATGAATTTTACTTAATTTTCCGGCTATTGCCAAGCACGTGAACTTTTACGGAATGTGCACTATGGGTATGTGGACCGTGAAAACTTACTTTTGGGACTTTGCAATTCTGTTGTCAGAGCAATTGAGTTCACTGTGTTGCAACTGTGTTTCACGTTTTCATTTTGGGACTTTGCAATTCTGTTGTCAGAGCAATTGAGTTCACTGTGTTGCAACTGTGTTTCACGTTTTCATTTTGGGACTTTGCAATTCTGTTGTCAGAGCAATTGAGTTCACTGTGTTGCAACTGTGTTTCACGAATTTTTCGGGAAACAGAAAGCATCGAGATGTAGCAGTCGTCTGTTTAACCAAATAGGTGCAGTGGATCCAAAAAAGCATCTCATTAACACCACTGGTTTTAGACCATTTTTGCTCCATTTTGATGCGGTGTGACGCATTTTGTGGACATAAAGGCTAGTTTCTTGGACAAACATGTTTGGAATTTTAATAATTCTATAAATTAGTGGCATTTTAATGTCACGAAAAATGTGGCTTGATTTGGTGAGAAAATACATGCACTTCTGTTTTTCTGTTTTGGAAAATCCTTGACATTCCGGCAGGATTGAATTTCCTTTTTCAGAAAATTGTGGTGACATATTAACTTCAGAATTTGTAATACCGGGCTTGAGGGGTGGTTAACCACCTTCTTTGCTTTTATTCGAAGAGGGACAGAGTGAATGAGAAAGTATGTACCAAGTTATTTTTGTTCGTAATATCCCAAGCACAAAGCCCCATTGAAATCGAGTTGGAAAAAGCTGGCGCGTTTCCTCGGTACCTCGAGCCTATCCTCAATATCTGATTTTCATCATATGATGTGTTTGAAATATTGATATCAGAAAGCTATTTGCATACAATAAGATTTCCTTGATCTGTCCAGAATGTCAACCTCTTTGACCTGACGAAATGAGCAAGGTTTCTCCCTTCCAAATAACGTAATTGCGGCCAGCTTCCAAACGACTGACGTTGATGGGTCCTGGTGCAACCAAATACGAGTACTAAGCACAGAGAAGCCAAAATGAACCTGATTTTCCCTAATGGAACAAAAAAGCTCGGGCAAAAGGTGAGAGCATTAACAGCAACGGAAAAGCACCAGAGTTCTGAAATGATTGAATGCCCTTCGCACTTACTGGCGTGGAGTGTCATGCTTCTCAGTGGCAAAGCCAAGCAAACATTAATTGATGTGCGGAAGTTCAGCAGCGGCAAAAAATGGCATGTTCAGAACGAACATTTATTTGGATTCTTTAGAACACTCGTAACTGCCACGAATGTATGCACTTGAAAGTTTCTACTACTAACCTCCATCTCTTCTGGGACAAATTTGTCGAGTAATTCTTTAGCTTCATCGTAAGGAGCGGACTGCTTTATTTTATTGATCATGGATTTCTTCATTTCATGAAGCTTCATAAATTTTATTTCCATTCCGTCATTTATTCGGCACTGGTCCATTATGTACGTCGGTGCAGGTGAAAATGCTAAAATGTAAACGTAATAATCCGGCACTGATGCCAATGCCTGAAAATGTCTAAATATATGATTCTGTGTAATCAAGGAGGGGGGTCTGCGTCTAAAGCAGCCAGGCAGATCATTGACTTTAAATCTGACGATCCTGGTTTACTGGGCATGGTAAATCGATCCTGGTAAATGTGCTAGCAATCACACCAGAATATTGCTGACCAAATGATGCTCTGTGGGATATCATGCGGAGGGGTTCTGCACCTGAAGCAGTCAGGCACATCCTGGGCTTTGAACCCAAAGATTCTGGTTCCACAAGGCACATGTAGTTTTTGGCAATCATGTTGTCACGGTACCCCGCAGTCGCAAGCCATTGTCGAAATTGCCAAAGAATTTCCTCACAATGGAGCATACCTACTACAGGTCTGGATTTCTAAGGATCTGCGGGATTTCTTCATTTTTGTTAAAATATGCCTTCTTTTACAGCTGCCACTTTTATATTGCCATCACCAACCTTGCTTGTGCATAATAAAATGTCTGCCCATCCCACAAAAGCATAAAAGACACAGGCGCTTATGATTATGGTAACCCAAAATTAACAATCGGTTTGCCATGTCAATGGTTCATCCTCTGAACCAGCTTATGCTTCAACATTTCCCATGAATTCTGCAGCTGTGAAAACGTCATTCTGCAAGCGACATGAGGCCCAATTGGAAATTCATTGATGCGGTCTTTGAGCAAAACAAGATTCCAGTCTGCAAAGTCGATTGCACCCGAGGTTATTGTCATATGTGAATTCCAATTTCTGCACCAGCTTTTCATGCAGCACTTCCTGTTTGACTTCAGCGTTTCGCACACCACTGCATTCATTCTTGCAGCTGAATAAAGTGCCACAGCTGTGTCAAAAGGCACAATTCTCACACAGATCTCATCAAATATATCCATGGTTATCTTGTACGTTTTCTTGGTATTCATTCTCGTGTCTACAATTTGCAACCTTCCTCTGAGCTGCAGTAGCTTCCTTTGGCGGCTGTTTACCCTTAGGCGACAGTGCCATGGATGTAGGATGGTGACATCGACAATGCTAAAATATATAGGGTGTTTCAGAAGTTATGCACCAGTGGGCAATTGGTTCTAAGCTGAAAGTCGGTGCACTTTCTTTCTTTGTATCGTTAATAACATGTCGCGTCAACGTAATTGTTCGAAATGTGCTCTTCCTTTTTTCTGGAAAAGGTATAGGCAGTTGTCGAACATAGCAAGGACATGTTCAAGGTGTTTGGAATGATAAGGGCGCATTCGTCAGATATCCGCTGTTGGAGTTGTGCTATGCTTGCAGGATGTAGTGGTGCATACGCCTTGGATTTGAGATGTCCTCACAGGTATATGTCCTCACAGGTAGAAGATCAGAGGCGAAAGATCGGGAGATCGTACTGGCCACTCCACGGCTCTGTGTCGCCCAATCCATCGACCTGGAAAAGTGCCTTAAAGGAGCCCCTTTAAGGCGCTTTGGACCTGGGAAGGTTTGATCGAGGTATGCACGAACTGCTGCGGCTTAGTGAGCTGGGGCTCCGTCCTGTTGAAACATGACAGCCTCTATGGTGGGAGGGGTAAGTCCTGGAAGCAGAGGATGTTGCGGGTTCTTCACATTGTTTTGAATTGCAGGGACGACAAGTTCCAGTAGATGGCGATACATGGCATCATCGAGATTTCCTTCAATGAAGAATGGTCCCACAATTTGCTTCTCTAAAATACCTGCCCAGACATTTTGTTTCTGAGGGTGCTGGGTATGTCACTTCAAGAAACAGGCAAGGAGTTTCGGTGGCCCAGTGCCGACAGTTATGGCAATTCCCCCTCCCATTCAACATGAAACACCAATCCTCAAATTTTTTAGAAATCGCCATTGGTGTGTGACTTCTGAAAGACATTGTATAACACATCAATAGCATTTGACAAACTTGATTCATTGACTCAACATTAATTGGATTGCCCTCAAGACTGCTTGCAGGTTTAGCTAGTCACTGGATCATGAAAGGTACTTACGTGTCGCTGCTGACTTGAGCCACTGGTGTACCCTTGCAATGCTGTCAGCGCAATAAAAAAAAGTCTGCAGGCGACACGTTGTCTTTCTGTCCTGAAGCCTCAAATGCCTTTCGTTCCCACCAAAGCTAGATACAATGCTATGATTTAGAATTTGTTTGCTGCGAACCCAAAATCAAAAATCAACTGTGATAATTAACGTCACTGTTTGGATCGTTGCCAATGGGCCGATTTTTTAAACGAAGCCCATCTTTTAGGCCGCGGTTCTTTTCTTTTTGTGTACAAAATTGCATCTAAAAAGAAAATAATCCGCGGCCTTAAATATGGGCTTCGTTTAAAAAATCGGCCCAATGTGCTTGTTCTTGGGCAGCTGAATCGTTGCATTGGTGAACATGGATCGTTGCATTGGTGAACATGTCTGGCAGTTTCTGCCACTTTTGTCTTTAATCTTGTATTTGATTCTCAATGAAAGAAAGGTAGATATTATGTTTTCGCTGATTAAAATTTTGACAATCCACAAACCGACCGAACAAACGCATCCGATTTTGATATTTGAGAAGGCTGGAAATACTGTCAGCGGTTGATATATCACACCTTCGATATCGTCTCACGAAATTAATCAATACGCTTTTGGATGAGTGTAAGATTAATCAATCAGCCACATACTTTTAAGCAAGATTCCAAGAGTATCCTCAACTTCGAGACAGTAAATGTTGCCAAGGCCAATATCTGTAATGACATTTTCAGATATCTTCATGAACTACACTTGATAGATTAATGTGGTCTTAGCTTGTCTTTACTTTGTCTCTTGTCTTTTTAGACTCGGTAAGTACCCAGCACTTTGCAGCGTCCTTTCTCCAGCATGAATGCAAACTGATTTTTCCTTTTCAACCTTCGGAGACTCATCTCAACCAACAACAGTCAACTTCAGCAAAAAGGTCGATGCCAATAATTGCTCACCCGTAGCAGGTTGCTCCTCCTCCTCGTGGGCAGGCTCCTCCTCCTCGTGGGCAGGCTCCTCCTCCATCTCCCTGCGGACAATTTCATCCGACATCTTTTTGGGGAAGTGTCCTCAAAGAAGTTCCTTTTCAAGAGACTCGGGAGCGATCTCCAGTTCATGTTTATTTCTTGGGCGTTCGTTGTCATCGGATGCATGTTTTGACAGAGTCCCCACGCAAAGCGTGATGTTCCGTGCAGCAATTATCTTTGCCAACCGCCCGGGCACAAGGCCCCTCTTCCTTGTGCTTCAGGCGTTCTTCTTTCTCAGCTTCCTCAACTTGTTCTCTGATCTCAACTGTTCTCCAGACAGCGGATGTATCTGATTTGACAACTGCATTAAGATCTGCTTGTGTGACAACTCAACTTGTGCAAAATGATAATGTTTGTTGATTTCAATATTTCCAGATAATGCCTTCGAAAGATCTTCTAGATTTTGATTCTCTTGCTCTTTATCCAGCTCACGCAACACAAAACAAAAAGCGTTTAATCTATTGTTTACTCTAACACCGATCTGAGACTCTAGGCTTTGGTTGGAATTATGAAACAAGATGAGGATAAAGTCCTTCTGGCATTGACAATGATAAATTCGTTCTGGTATTGATAAAGATAAAAATCGTTCTGGTGTTGATAAAGACAAAGTTGCTCTGGTTTGACAAAGATAAAGTCGTTCTGGTATTGATAAAGATAAGATCGTTCTGATATTGATAAGTTTCTCTGGTTTAACTTTATCTTTATCAACACCAGAACGATTTTTATCTTTATCAATCCTGGAACGGATTGATAAAGATAAAAATCGTTCTGGTGTTGATAAAGATAAAGTTGCTCTGATGATAAACATAAAGTTGCTCTGATTTTGACAAAGATAACATAGTTCTGGTATTGATAAAGATAAAATCGTTCTGGTATTGATAAAGATAAAATCGTTCTGGTACGAAGGTCACTCTGAAAGTTTTGAGACTCTCAGAAACTAGAAATATATTTGATAGTTTTAGATTACGAATTTACAAAGCAGTCCCCTCCAACATTTAAGCACAACTGCAATAGGACTTTCTACAAGTCAAAACCCTTACGCCAGTCGCTTTTGTACAGGGTGCCAAAAGCGTCTGGCGAGGTCATACGAGTGCATTCATTCTTTGTTTATTCATGCTATTCCTCATTGCTGATTTGCGCCAGGGCCTTGCCCATGCAAATTAACCTTAAATTAAATTAAAATAAGATCTGATGGCAACACAAATCTTCTCTTTCGTTGAAAATTGACGACCTGGCGAATGTTTTTTTAGATTTACGAAAAGCCAGAAGTCGCACATAACCGAATCAGGTGAATTCGGTGGATGATCAATGACAGTTCGCATTGTTTGCCTCAAAAATCAACCGTTGCCTTTGCTTTATGCGACGAGGCGTTGTCTTGGTGAAGCAGTAATGCCCTCACATGAAGAGCAGCAAGGATTTCTGGCTGGCATTTTGTGGTGTACCAATTAGCTGTAACTGTTGTTTGTTCTTCCAACTTAAATGCCGTAACCAGACCGGTAGTTTTGAAAAAATATGGAGCACATTTCGTTTTTCATTACACGCTGTTTCTTCGGTGTCGTCGATGTTCGGTCATTTTCGTGGATCCACACCCGACTTTGCTGGCATGTTGGGACGTCCTAAATTGGGATGTATGTCTCAACGCCAGTGAAAATTCTTGAAATTATGCGATGGCCGCCCTCCTTGGCCATTCTCAGAGTTTGTTGGCTGCTTCGTTCTCGCTCAGCCTATTGGATCTGCGTTAACGTTTGCGGCACCCATCGACAAACGTCTTTCTTCCTGTGCAATTCCTGATGGAGGATTTTTGCCACTGCTACAGATCCAATCCCAAATAATTCCTCACTCATTGCAAACGTGTATTTCGGATCATCCGTTATCGTACGTTTCACTGCAGCAACACTTTCTTCGGAAACAGCTGTTCTGAGACACCCTGTACGTCCTTCATCAGAAAGAGAATCATGCCGTCTTCTAAATTATCAAAACAACTGTAGATGGTTGCTCGAGAAGGTCTCTCTCCGCCGAAAGCAAACTCCAGTCTTTCTTTGCACTAATCAACATTTAAACCAAACTTAAAGTCGTAGTAAAGCAATGTCTAAAATGCTCTGAAGCAAGCTCAATTTCTAAGCTACAAAATGGAACAAAGAAAATGTTTTTGTTGTGACAGTTCAAAAGACTGATTGCAAATTTTCTGTTCCAAGATCTTGAAAAACATCATAGTTCGTAACCCCAACAAAACCAGGTTTTTCAGTAAACACATTTCCACACATCTCAAAACTTTCAGAGTGACCTTCGTATTGATAAAGATAAAATCGTTCTGGTGTTGATAAAGATAAAGTTGCTCTGGTTTTGATGAAGATAAAATCGTTCTAGTATTGACAAAGATAAACTCGTTCTGGTATAATGGAATTAAAATCGTAAATGTTGTTTCTATCTTCCAGTTGTCCGCGGCATCCGTTTACAGAATGCAAACCCACAGTTTTTAATCGGGAGTTCGGTAGACATTTTTGAAGGTCAAAGATTTGAGATTAGGCTGGCTTTCTGACAGCTCTTTATCATCTTTTTTTGACTTGTAGAGAGTCTGCAGACTTGGAAAACCTGAAATTGTCAGGGAATGTTTCCATCCTGGAAAGGTCAGGGAATTTGTGAAAGTTCTCTGCAAAGACTGGGAATTTTTTTGAAATTTTTCTTCCTCCTGCAAGTAAAATATGCAGCAGTGCAAGAACTACAATGACTTTCATTGTATAGGTACTTCTATCCAGTGTTTCGAGCGTTTTCTTTTCCTAGAATGGCTTTGAACCATTTTTATGTTTGATGCTACTTCGTTGCTGCTCAGTTGATCAGTGACATTGGTGGTCGGAAGATGTACCTGGTTCTGCTTTAAAAGGGCCCAAAATAACTGCAATGGATGTATCCATGGTCACAGTGATGAGTCCAACACAGCATGGTGACATGTCATGGACATTTCCCTTTATGCCCAGTATGAAGAGACATGACTCATTGACTACAGCAGTGCGGTGTATCCTGAGAATATGTCCCAGTCGATGGAAAGATGAGTCTTTAAAATCAAGAACACCAAAGTGTATGCATTACCCTTTTGACCTTGAAGTAGGTATAGATTAATAAGAGCGACATTTGTTGAAACCAGAAAATGACCATGACATGTCAGTCATGCCACGAATGCAGGTCGTGCTTCAATTCAAGCCTCGTTTCTCTCCTACCGAGGCCTTTGTTTAATAACCGTGACGCCATTGGCAGCATGCTTTTTGGTGATCCGATGAACCATGGACAGATTCCACTGGATGTGGATTTATTTCCGAGCACAATGCAGCAGCTCTTTTATTATCGTGGCTTATTCTTTCTTGCTCTGTGGGTTGAAGCAGGAAGGCACAAATGAATCAGAACCAGCATAACCAATTCATGCTTTTGTAGGTAATTACCTGTATGAGTGAATTTTGGATTGCAAATCAGATGCGAATTATAGTGGCTGTATGCTTGGAGCCTTGGACTTGAAAAGTCCACTTTACTGCAGTTATAACTCACTTATTCCAGTTTTTATACTTCTCAATCCCTTCATTCTACGTGCTCAGAGGTTCACTCAGCTGTCATTTAAAGTGGTTCGATATCCAATAAAGCGATCGAAGTCCACATGAAAATGTTCTACGTCCTTCCGATTCTCTAAAAAAGGTTGCTCTAGCCAGAGCTGCAGAACACGGAGTGACACATTTGCCGAAGAACAGGAGCCACCAAATTGGAGCCACCAATTGCACGACTTGTTCTGCCTGAGTTCTTGCTCCCAGCTAAAAGTCATTTTGATGCCAGTCTGCGAGGCTCGCAAACGGCGAGATGCAATCTGCAAATTCCAGACACCGTCATGTTTCGATCTCCAAGTGACATCACGCTACAGTCAAAAGCAGAGAGAAGAAATATTGAAGGGGTCAGCGCCAGTTCGTCCAACTCGGTATTCTGCAGTTCTGGCTCTTAATGAGCTCTATCTGGGAGGATTCTCAATTTGTATCTCTCATTGTATCGCAAGTGCATAAAAAGTCCAGCGTCTCCCAATTCCAGTGTAATATGCCACTTCTCTGATCACTGCAGGAGGAATTGTAGTTCCAACGGCGTGCAGTACCCTTCCTGAAAAAACCTGAACCAACTTTGTTGACTCAAACGGTCGTATGCACCAAAGCCACTAACCCTAACCAAACCCGAAGCTTGAAAAAGGTCAATTCCATCTTCAGATGCACTTTTCGCACCAATGGAAAAGGAATACTGTCGTGCATAGAAATCAAATTTTACAACAGATTTCTACACATTTCCAACAGATTTCTAATGTATAGAAATCTGTTGGAAAATTTGATTTCTGTGCACCCTTTTCCATCGCTGAGAAAGCTGCATCTGAATGTGGAATTGAATTTTTTCAGGGTTAGTGTTTGTGGCTTTGGTGCATGCGACCGAAAATGTTTGAGTATCACCAATTATTGATGGGCATCTTGCTCCAAGAAATGCTTTTGTTTACCACTTTTCGAAATGCTGCTTCAGAGAATCTGACATTTTGTGAAGGTTTGCAAATTTCTCCGATCATGCATTCTCATGCCACAATCCTGACCTGCCAAGATTGCAGCTCCTGGTCTAAATTTACTCAAAATTGCAACCGCTGATCTGGTTTTTATGATCAAACGAAAATTGTGATATTTGTGTATTTTCTCACACATCTAAACATTAAAACATGAATCTAGCAGTGATTGTCCCTTTTTCCGCTCAGTTCGATTTTACATTACTTTGATTCGGATAGCATTTTTGTACCATGCTCGTTAAAAGGCTCTTTGCATTGGTGATCAGGTTCGCACAGTGATTGGGTGAAACGCAAGCTGCTTCCACAAACTATTTTATTTTTGGTAAAAATTGTACCACCCAGCCACTCACCCATGAACAATGCTGCTCCGAATCCCAGCCAATGCATTTTTAAAGAAT
>JASGXE010007994.1:0-18671 GCA_030068105.1 Sinentomon sp. SZTP_YWyxl
TCATCGACAGATGCCGAAACAGGAAATTGTTCTGTTTCTGATCGAACAGGGTGCGAAGAAAATGTCACACTTGATTTCATAAAAACGGATCACAACATATGCATAGGCCCATTTTTTATTTTATCTTCTTGGAAAGCGGAAGGTGAAATGCTTTTTGCTTTCTACCGGCGAATAGGCGCCTCCATGGCCATACATTGGAGCCATCCACTGCACACGGAGCATTGGATCTGCACACGAAGCATTGGATAAATAATGTGAAATTAGGTACTCGTTGGTGCAAAACTAAATAAAAAATGGAGGAGTTTTGTCACCAAACTGCAGTGAGGAGTGAGGAGAGAACAATGACCCACTCGGGCACTAAAATGTCGCAGGCGATAATCATATGCTGAATAAAGTTATCACTGCAGGTCACTTTGTCAGCAGTGATGAAACATTCCGTGGATCAATTGCTGCTTGAAGGAACACCCTGTACCACTTGAATCGTTGTTTTTTTACATAAATGAAGTCAATTTACTGCAGTCCGTAAATTTAAGAACTCCCATTTGTTGTAAATATTGACGGAAAGCGAATTCCGAATTGAAATGGACTCAGAGACCCAGAACACAATGCACCGACACAAGCTGTAGGGCCAAGCAGGTTTAGCAGGTGGAACTGAGGGCGAAATAAAATCCCCTTGGCCCATGCCAACCCCTTGTGAGGACACTAAACCGAAATTCGCTTATTCCATCACGACCGGTCAGAATTTCAGTTTACGAACTAAACAGCTCTGTGTTTCGATTTCGCCTTCCGTTTTTATGCGTGGAAAGAAAATTGGCTTCTCTCAGATTTCGGACAAATTGTATACCTTTCGGGGAAATAAAAAAACGGTCGCTGCACAGACCGGTGACCGGTGATCGCCGGCACACGAATACGTAATAGATCGGGAAATCGCACAGTGGAAAATGAAGGCCTATTTCTGCGCCTATTTTTGTGATTGCAATTTGCCGAAACTATAGTTTCCCCCCGATTTTGCCCGGTTCTCTTTCTTTGGGTAGCCGTCACGAAAATCCATATCCGTTCAAACAGTATCCCGCTTTGAAAATAGGTTCCCCAGGTTTGGTCTGCAACGTCGATTTCGTGAAACACGGAAGCAGAAAGACTGGACTGACATTTTATTGGCGTTTGTTCTTTATTGTGCGATCGACTGTCGTTGGCATTTCGGCTATTTTGTCTCCAATACGTCCCCGCCGTTTGCAGATTGAAAAAGGGAATTCGCCACATTTACGCTAAAAAGTAGCCATGAAAGAAAACAGCTACCTAAATCGTTACTTGTTTGTGAATGAATCAATACACGCTAAAAAGGATGCCGACTTTTCATCGTGGAATTTTCCCTGGCCCCTGTCAACAGAAAATGATCTTTGTGGTCCGTTGTCATTTTGTTTGTCATTCCATTCAAACTGTTTTTCCAATGTTGTGCATGTAACCAAATGTCCACGAGAAAAATGAACCTAAGTCAGAATCCAGTGATGAATACAGTCCTTTCTGGTCAAAACAGTCAAAAAGGTAAAAATGTCATGTCAAATATGTCAAAATGTCAAAAAGTTCAAAAATTTCAAAAAGGTCAAAAGGTCAAACGAGTCAAAGAGGTCAAAAAGGCCAAAAAGGTCAAAAGTATCAAAAAGGTCAAAAAGGTCAAAAAGATCA
Organism: Sinentomon sp. SZTP_YWyxl; assembly: GCA_030068105.1. NCBI lineage: Eukaryota > Metazoa > Arthropoda > Protura > Sinentomata > Sinentomidae > Sinentomon > Sinentomon sp. SZTP_YWyxl. The sequence continues at coordinate 1,684 of JASGXE010007994.1, forward strand.
AAACGGCGAAAAAGGTCAAAAAGGTCAAAAAGGTCAAAAAGGTCAAAAAGTCCAAAAAAGATCAAAAAGGTCAAAAAGTAAAAAGGTCAAAAAAGTCAAAAAGATCAAAAAGATCAAAAGGTCAAAAGGTCAAAAATGTAAAAACGTCAAAATGACAAAAATGTCACAAAGGCGAAAAAGGATCAAAAAGGCAAATAAAATGTCCGATTCAAGCTTCCTGTGTGCACAGTAAAATAAGGGATCTGTTTTGTGGAGTCAAATGGCACAAAAAAGGTCTCATCCAATGCCAAAAAGTTCGGCTTTCCGAATTGACCGCCTTTTTGATAAACTTTGTCCATTTGTCTGCTATTTATCGTTTTATTTGTCGGTTAAAACATCATCGTCAGTTATCTACATCTTCATCTTGCCGGCATCTTGTTGCTGTTCTCTGGGTTCAGGTCAGCTGGTTCATGTATACATATGTGTATACAAGTTCATTCTTTTGCTTTCGGAACCAGAGGCAAAAGTGTGACGGGCCAATGCAACTGTCGTCTGAATAACGTTTTCCTAACATCGTTGATTTGGCAGCCTAAAGTGCAACCTTCTGAACCACCGTGTAGTTTTAATAATCCGTTTTGGAAAGGCGGCTATTTCAAATGCCAACAATGCTTCCGCCTTCTTTCCAATTTCTTTCCAGTCCAAAATCGGCTCGCTTGGAAAACGATCTTTCTATTTCTATAGTCGGATTTTTTCCTTTGCGGCATTTGAATGTGACCGGTCTGCTATGTATAGCTGTTCGTATACAAGCCAATATTCCGCGCCCCTTTCGCCTCTCCTGCTCTTTCTGCCGCGATGAGTAGCCTGAGGCCTTCCACGAACCATTTCCTTCTGCCTTTCTTTTACAGCCTTTTTTCGTTTTTTTCTCTTCTTTCTTTTTCTTTTGGGCCGTTTCATATTGCCGGAGCCTTCTCCATTATTATGTTATGATTTCATTTCATTTGGAATGTTTTTCTTGGCATTTCTCTTTCATTTTTTTCGCCTTTTCATTTTTTGAAATACCCTCGCGACTTTTGAAAGTTCCCGTTTGGCTTTCCGATTTTACTGCCCCACCCATCGCTGCCCCTTTCAGAAGGTGCTGTGCCCCCCTGCCTCTGCCCTTTTGATATGCCACTCTCGCCTCACCTTTCAATACGCATCTCCCCCACTTCACCCTCCAAGTTCCTCGTTCTAAAATAACCCCTCCGACTCAGTCTAAAATGTCCCAAGCCCATCCACCGCTTTCTAAAAATAATAAGCCCCCTCTGTTGCAGCAGAACAATTGGAGTTTTAAATTTTTAAGTCCTTTAATCTTTTCTTCCAGTTTTTTCGCATTCACTCTACCCCCACCCCACTTGTGCAATCCCCCACCGCGAGCTCTCTCTAAGTTTTTGTGAGGGGCTGTTCCCCGCAATTCGTGGCGCTTTTTACAATCCCCCGCAAATCCAATTGTGAAAATCTAAACCAAACAGAACCTGGCTTGCTCTTTGAAATTTGAATCGGTCTGGGCTTTTCTTTTCGGATGCTTTCCTAACATACGAAAGGCCTATATTTTTCGACTTCTTTTCCTTTTTCATCCGTTTCTTTCTTTTCTTTTTTTCTGCACAAAGGACTGAAATGTTTGAGGAGAACGATGAAATGTGTTTGTAACTTTTCCAAGGAATGAAACTTTTATTTATTTATGCTTTCTTTTGAGGATTGGAAAAGAATACACCATAGTGGTAACATAGGATATAACCTATAGGTAGGGTGCTATTTCTGTAAAAATCGCGATTATTGGGATATTAGCAAAGTCTCAATCCTGCAGAAAATTAGAATCCCCATTATAACAGCCGAGGTTGCATTTTGCACTTTTATTTTGCTTTGTTGCAATCTGAAACCAAAATTTCGACTTTCCAGTGCCGAAACAAAAACGTTTGCGACGAAACAGTACAATGGGAAATAATTTTACCATGAATTTTGTATAGTTTATTTAATCGAAAACATTAATTTTGCCACCACTATACCATGGATGTGGCGAACTCTGCCAACTGAGTGGCACATCAACGAATTACAATCGCTGCGTTTCATCGGAATTCAATTGTTGCAGCATGGAAGAAACTCATATTCGAGCCTTCCGCGGGAATTAGGCGTCTGATAAAATCGGACTTTCTTGATTAGAACTTTCAGAAGACCTTTGATGTGTTTCAAGAAAGCAGGAGCACACATGGAATACAACATTTTTGAGTTTTAAGGTGTTTAATATGGGCGTGTCACGTGAGCTTATGAATATAAATTACCCATGCTTAAAATATGATAAGAAATATGCAAAACAGATTCGCGTGCAGAGGGGACAAATCCAAAACATACTCTACGCTTTTTATTCACGCACAAAATATGGATTTCGCACCCATAAAGCTTCTCTGAGCTCTCCTGCATCAGAATTTTTGCAATAGTTTAAAATGTATATAATGTTTTGTTCAATTCTCTACGGCAAACAAACCGAAAGCGCAAATTTCACAGAAACATAACAGGGTGATTTGAAAAGCAACCCAATAAGACCACAGCGTGGACATTGACTCGGCGGATCTCACATTTCTCCGCCGCCTTTTTATTTAAAGTATGAAAGCCACAGCAATCTGCCCGCTCACATGCACACGACCATTGGAATTCAAGGCCAGGAATTGGAAAAAGCAAAATCAGGCAACTGCAAAAAGAGTGAATGAACTCACATTTTGAACAGCAACCGCAGCCAATTGACAAAACATCGGGAAATTATAGTACGGAAATTATTTTTGCAACGACTGACAAGAAATTGTTGCAGCCCAAAAATGTGGCGAATAATCATGCGTGCGAGGGTAAATTTTTACACAGTTTTCACCTAAAAAGAGAAATACCACAAATAAAGGGAAAGCGCATGCCACAAAAAGGAAAAATAAAAGCCTGGCGTAAATGTAGCGGCGTGAAAGTAGCGGCGTGAAAGTAGCGGCGTAAAAGTAGCGGCGTAAAAGTAGCGGCGTGAATGAAACTTAATTAAACTTCTCACACGTGTTATTCTCAGAAAACTGTTGCCTCCAAAACTTTTTTCTATCTTTTTTTACTCGCCTGTGCAGGCCGAGAAATTAAATCGCCAGATTTCAACATATATAGCTTTCTGCAGGAGGCAGATTTTAACCTCAGTTGCTAGAAGAGAATCTTTAATTTCTGCGGCTTTAGAGTTTTTGCAAAAATCTGAACAGTGGCAATTTTTACACGTGTGAGCACCAACATTAATTCCGTCTCCGCATTACAATCTGACGGAAAAATTTCGCCGTCAAATGCGAAACGTTTCGCACTGTCATTTTGTTGGCATGAAAGGTTACCGAAAGCATACAGTGATTTTCAAAAGTCCATCAAAACCACAGTGATTGCAAATTTCAATCTCTTCATGCGTGAGTGTATTCAAGAATTTCGAATCCAACTTTCGTCGCCTGCAAAAAGTTCAATGCAAAGTGCAATTTTTTCCAGAAGCACATAACACAAAATTAAATAAGCGCGACCCCCGAACTCCCGAATTACCGGAAAGCCATCTTCTCCATAAGCTCGTATAGTTGCTTATCGGTCACACGGCAACACCCGCGCTCGCCGAGATTCTCAGAATTGGCGCTATACCATACTTTTGGCGCATCCACAAGTCTAAGAATGAGGCGGTGCTCTACCATACTTTTGGAGCGTTCACTTTTCGTCCCAGAATGAAGCGCTCGACCAAAGTATTGATGCATTCGCTGTTAGTTTTAGAGTGAGGCGCTAAAACGTACTTTTGACGCATCCGCTTGTTTTTGAGTTAGGCGAAAAACTGAATTTTGAAACATCGTCTGTTGGCATCAGGTTTTATAATGGAGCGCAATGCCGCATGCTCTTGGCGTATTCGGTGTTAGATTTAGAATGAGGCGCTGTGTCGTACTTTTGGCGCATCGTCTACTGGTTTCAGAAAGCCGACAATGCCACATGCCTCTCTAACCCCAAATTCGAATGAGGTGAACAGGGGAAGAATTTTTCCACAAATGGAAGGAAATGGCCCAGCAATGCACGCAATCAAATGGGACAACAATGCAACTTTGAAAAAAAACTCAACTTTGCAATAGAAATAAAAGTTTGCCATCTTTGTTGTAATGTGGCACTTTTATTTCTACTTGAATAACGGAGGCAACACTCAAATGGAAAAACCGTGTATGTGGTTACATTAATATTTTCCTCCCTGTACTCTCAGCGGCATTGTATTTCCTTCAGTGCACGCAATCGTGTGATTTCATTAGGTTCCTATATTTTTCCAGTCGCACCTCTCTTGAACGTTCTGCGACAATTAGGCCGGATGTTGAAGCCATTCGTTTGGTCATTGCTGTTTCTACTGCGGAAAAAGCGCAAAAGATATGAAATGTGTGGCAGCTACATTTTTTTGAAATTCAGCTCGTGATCAGTACACATTGGGCAACATTGTTTGATTATATTCGTAAAATGGGGTGCGTGCAATTGACTCCTGTTCGTCACCGCTCCTGTGTGGTCTATATTCAAGACGTTTTCACCGGTTTAGAGCTGGATATCAGTGTGAAGTCCTCCGTGATATCAGTGTGAAGTCCTGATTAGAATTTGGGTGGAAACATTGACAAATTGAGCGCCGAAAGGAGCAAACGCCGCAGGCAAAATAAAAATCCTGGCTGCTATAGTGAAATAGCCAATTTCACGTGCATGGGAGATGCAAATCATAAATTGTGAAATCAACATTGTTGGCCCGTCGACGGCCGATATAACACTGAAAAATTATGTGGCTACGGATTGCAATTAATATGCAGGTAAAAACGTGGAATTAGCATTCTGCCTTTTCAGTGTGCAATTTATTAAAGCTCTTGAATAGGGGTTCAAGTGTTTTTCTTTATTATTTTTGTGCGGATAAGGTCTAAACGCAGCTTTACCTTTTCAACTGTGGAACACCGCATAAGGCACTTTTGGTTCAATAAATAAAAAAGAATAATATTGCTGATAAGAAATCCTGGTAAAATCTGATTGCAGGCGAGGGCTTGGGTTGGATGTGCAGGGAGGAGGCGGCATGTCAATAACTTGGGGTGAGATGTGTAAAAGGGGAGTTTCTCTTCCCCTTAAAAGGTGTTTTCGTGTGACCTATTTGGTCGTTGCCATCCAATATGCCAACCTCGCGCATTCGCAATTAACAAATGTCTCGTTCAAAAGTCTCGTTGTTGACATGGATCGAGCTGCGGGGAAATGATTGCTGTTCTCTCGAATACTATTCGCAAAACCAGGATCTCATGCAGATGTGTGATCGCGATTCCAAATTGCAGTTTTTTGAGTTTTGCAGTTTTTTGAGTTTGCAAACAGATTGCATAGCAGTTTGTTTCCAAGGGGCAAAATGAACCTGAACTGTTGGAGCAATTCCCATGCTCTGTTTGCAACCATGCGTGTTGCATAGCAGATTGTTTCCAAGGGGGAAAATGAATCTGAACAGTTGCAACAAATCCCATTTGCTCTATTGCACACCGTGCGTGTTGCATAGCAGATTGTTTCCAAGGGGCAAAATGAATGCGGACAGTTCGAAAATGCATGACTGAAATATATTTTCGAGAACCTAAATATTCCTAACCATACGTGTGTTTGTATAAGATATCTAAAAATTCAAATTTATCATTTTCCAATTATTATTTATGGAGTTAGCTGTTTTTTCATCAATAATACCGAACGGAAATTCCAACCCAACGGTGCTGGTTTTATTCCAAGGGATATCAGTGAGACACATGTTGTGCTCCTATTGTGCTTCCTCCTAATTGTGGAGTGGTTTCTATTTCAGTGCTTCACCCCCCCCCCCCTCCACCCGCTCACCCAAACCCAACCCCAATTTATTTGTTTGCTGACTGTCGCCGGCAGGAAACAGAAGGCAAAGAAAAATGGAAAAGTCGATTTTCCTATCAGGAGAATGAAACCAGCTGTCAGCAGAAAACGACCTGAAAAGCTGACACTGTTTACTTTAAATCGAACTCAAAACCCTGAACCGTAACGGCATGGTCGGTTCTACTGCAGTTGTCCAATACAGTGTCTGTGCTGGTTTAAGTTGTCACATTGAGCAGTAATTTCTCGAAAAGGATATCCGAAGGGGCAATTTCAATGTTCGCATTTTCGGTGAAAGCTAATCTTGCTTCTTATTGGCAGCGATACAGTCTGCCAAAGCAACTCGGGACAACGTCCGCCCTGTGAATCCTCTAAACAATGACTCCACCCTCGGTAATTCTAACATTTCTCAAACAACTATTCAAATCGTCACAGTGTTTTAATTCGTTATTTAGGTTCGGACATCCACAAACGTCTGTCGGACGATTTAAAATATATCAACCCATGAATCTTTCCAAAAGCTTTTGTCAATTGTAGGCAGGGTCCATCGTTACCTATCTCCTCTAAAAAGTGGCTTTGCTTAAAATGGTGTCAGTAAAGGCTATTCCCCTGTTTCCGAGCAACCGAGTTCTATGGCCAAAGCATTCGCAATCAAAGCTGAATTTTGCTCAATTCGAAATTATCGGATCGGTTTTTGTGCGAAAAAGTCAGGTCTATACGGTCAGTCGATGGAGCTGTATCCTTGTACAGGTATGAAGAGGAAAAATGTTTCGCACCCTAAACTAGGTTGCGCTCCTTCTGCTCTGGAACACTGCGATAAAATTGCGATTTCTATTCCTGCTCGGATGATACGTAAAAAACGCGTACTTTATCAGTTCAGATTCAGCACTTTTCCATTTAACCCCATGCATGTGTAAAAGTTCCGACGAAGAAAAAGTGGGAAAAAGACTATGGGAACAAAGAGAATAGGATATAGGTTAAGTTACTGAAAGAATAAATAAGTCAGGTCAGGTTAGAGTTAGGCTGGTCAGCTTTTGGGTCAGGTCAGCTTTATTTTGTTTTGTTTTTTCCTTTCAAACCAACTGCAACGTGTGTTGATAATTTGTGGGTTTGGGCCATGAGAATCTCTCTATCCAAGACGCCAGCTTACAAACCCTGCCGCGAATTTGGATGGCAGGCCGTGGCCAATTTTTTGAGTAATCGGCACGAACTCAGTGATAAGTTTTCCTGCGGAATATTTTATTATTTGTGGGACAAAGAATGCGAATAATCTCAATGTGCAGGCACAGAAACAATATGTCTCACTCGATGAAAAATATGCTTTTAACGAAGCCATATTTGCGACTCACTTTGTGGCTATTCGAAGGGAAAGAAAACTCAACAGAAATAAGTGTTGTTGGTGCGTCTGGATACTCGATTGTTTTTCTTTTTTGCTTCCTTTTCGTTGACTTTGGGCCGATTTTTTAAACGAAGCTCATCTTTTAGTCCGCGGATTCTTCTTCGTTTGTATACTAAATTGCATTTAAAAAAGAAAGAATCCGCGGCCTAAAAGATGGGCTTCGTTTAAAAATCGGCCCTTTGTTGTCATAAGGAGGCGGTTCGATAGGTTTGAATGGATGTTAGCAGTTCGATTGTTGACTTTTTAAAACATCCAATTAAATTTATTGATTCCAATTATTGAACTGTTTCATTAAAAGGTATGGCAGTGGAATTGACTGTTTTTTATTGTTCACTCGTATTGTCCATTTATCACTACTGTGGATGCTTGTTCTGTACGTCACCGTTGTATAAATGTTTTAATCAGGGATATGCAAAATCCTTTCACATGTAAATGCGAAAAAATGTTCGGTGACCTGGTTTTTAATCTACGATGCTTCAAAGTTTTGGTCAAATATTTTTGGGAAAAGGTTCTCAGTCGGAAAAACCCGAAGGCTCCGCATGATCACCAACCTGTTAGGCTTGCGTTGAGGGAACTCGGTGTCCCCATATGTATTGTGACCAACGATAAAATTGGAATTGATCCCAATGGAATGGCACGCACCGGTGAGAAGAACGTGTCTTTATTTTTGCTGTTGATGCGGAGTATGACCGCCCTTCTTGAGCAAGCCGATTAATAACTCCTGCAGCGCACCGGCCAATTGCGTGCATTTATGAAGTAGCCAGAACAAAGGCAGAATCTGACCGTTTTTGTGCGAAATTTATGCCACTAATAGGCCTAATTCCTCATTGATTAACGGGCGCCCTTTCTGCGAAGACGCAATTTCTATGGCGACAGCCCTGCATATTAAGATGCCCTTTTAGGATTTTGCATGGGAGACGTATATGAAGCTGGTGGTGGACCACCAACCATAAGGTGTACCTATGGTAAACGTAATTTCAAGAGCAAATGTGAGCTTTTCGTGAAAAAGAATTTCAGAAGGAAAAGTACAGCCGACACTTACGAATCAAGATCCATCATGGGATACCTATAGCAGTTTTCCTCTGGCAGGCAACGAAATTACATCACCCTTCCATTCATGCGAAAAATGACAAAAAGACATTTTTAGAAGAATACAAATCTAGATGGAAATTAAACATTCCAGCAGTTGAAACCAGTATCATGCAATCTGGATCGTCACTTTCATTTCTACCACCTTCATTATGTAAAAATGAGGAAATAAAAGGTGAAGGTTTTAGAAAGGTTTAACTCAGAAACTCACCTCTTGTTTTCTGTTCACCCATCAGCTGTTTCTCTAGCGATTCTCGGATCTCTTTCTCGCGCATTATCTCTACCCTCAGTTCAGCTAAAGAGAAGAAAAGGAAGAAGTAAAAAAAAAATGTTTTTAAATATGAGGCCTATGCGTAAATCTGACCGAAGGGCCGAGGACCGAAGCAAGTTCTTTTTCAGAGCTTGGAGCTCTCTCCACTACAAAAGGTCTCAACTGTCACGCTTTGCTATTTTGGAGAGCTGAATGAATTGGAAATGATCACTGCACGATTTCATACTTTTATATACTTGAACTCTACTGAATCTGTTCAGTGGCATGACCGATTCGCCTTTTCAATATTCGCCAATCTCTCGCTCGCATTAAACTTGGAATAGGGCGAAACGAAGCCTCATTCGCCTTTACAGACACTTCACCTTGAACTTTAAATAAGGCGAAACAGGAATTCCATTTTGTCTTTTCCCCGTTCGTCTCTTCCCAGTTAGACTTCTGCGGTGACTTTCGCGAGAGGAAAATCACGTCAAACATTTTTGTTTGTTTGGCGCAATTTTGAATAAAAAATTGAAAAAAAAAACGCACGTCATTTCTGGATCAACAAATTTTGTTGATTCAGAAATCGCGTGCGCTTTTTTTCAGTTTTTTGAAAAGGGCACATGGAATTGCAAAACTGAACAACTTTGGCGGAATCACGAGTTGGCGACCATTGACATACCACTAACAGACACATCAAATTTTGGAATTCTTAAACGGAGATACTTCTCTAAACGTTTTGCATAAACAATGGGAAAATTTGCCAGATGTCTCGTTCGAGAACATTCTTAACATTGGGATGGCCTCCGCACGATAAGGCACCGTTTCTCAAGCATTTACAACGTTTTAATCATGAATTAAAGCATTCAAATAGCATTTATAAGCATTTATGAGCATTAAACTTTTTAATCGTGAAATTCTGTTTGAAATGTAGACCAGCAAACCAGACCATAAAACAACTGAACCTCGAAATCATAGTAATCTTCAACAAACAACGAAATTTAAAGTTCAAGAGACGTTTATTGTGTCAGCGTCAACTGTCAAGAGATGTTTTGCGCTTTTTTGCATGAAGCGTATGTCAGTTAGATTTACTGTCTTGTTCATAAAAGTCAGCGCGATGTGACCTACTGAGTTCCGACAACATCCCCGGTTGGCGACGTGGAACACACGAAAGATTTATAACACGAAGAGTTGTACATTCGCACATACATGGTGCTGCCTCAATTGCTCAATTGCTCGTTTGCTCAATTCCTCATCTGCTCAATTGTTAACTTGCTGAATTGTAAACTTGCTCAATTGCTAATTTGCTCACTTGTTAACTTGCTCGATTGCTAGTTTGCTCAATTGCTAATTTGCTCAATTGCTAATTTGCTCAATTGCTAATTTGCTCAATTGCTAATTTGTTCAATTGCTAATTTGCTCAATTGTTAACTTGCTCGATTGCTATAGTTTGCTCAATTGCTAATTTGCACAATTGCTAATTTGCTCAATTGTTAATTTGCTCAATTGCTAATTTGCTCAATTGCTAATTTGCTCAATTTGCTCAATTGGTTAATTGCCTAAATTTGTATTTAGCAGGTGCTTTAATAATTTATTGCTTCATTCAAGTGTGAAAAATATTGAAGGATCGGGGGCGGGAGAGATCATACCTTTCTCGTAGCTGAGCTGTCTCTCCTGCTGCCTGGCGTTATCAGCAGCAACCTTCAACAATCCCTGGATATTCCTGAGGACAATTTCGGTCGACGAAGCGCTTCCCTGATGATTTGGATCGGCTGATGCGGTCAATGAAGGTCCGAGTGGGTGTTGCGCCGAAGAGGGGAAGTGGAGAGCCGAGGAGAGGGAGACTGGGATTCTGCTATCACAATGGGAGGAAGATGAACTGCGAGGTATTTCGGAGGTGTTGCTCAGATCTGCAACGAACGAAATTGAGATCGGAAAATGCAGGTGAAAATTACCAAAGACAAATAAGTACCTACCAAAATTACCAAAAATATAGAAAATCACCAAAACAATATCGAAAATTTCCAAGAAAATATCGAAAATTACCAAACAAAAAATCGAAAGATGCCAAAAATGCCCATTCGCGTCATGGAATTGTTGAGATTGAAAAAATTGACCGTCTAGAAATTAAAGTTCCCACGTCGTAATGTCGCATTCCATAACACTAGATGTTATGATGAGACTTCTTCAGAAAGATTATTGTTACTGTCTGACCCTCTAATTCTAATGCCGGATTAAGAGTGAGAGGACAAAGGACAAAGAAGGGAAAAATCGCGGAGGCAACATGTAAAATTGTAAAACCCGTGTAAGGATTCCGTAATTTCGCCGCTATTTTTCAGCAACAATAAAGATGCACAATTTAGAGAAATACATAACAAACACAACAGTCACTTCGAAAAATATATATCACAAGATTTGCCACGATGAACACGAGAATGCGATCTCCCATAAACGACAAATTTACGCGAAAATTTTAACTTATTTCGGTTTATGGGCATCGGCACTTGGCATCATGCCCTATCAAAACAATACAAAATCCTGCATTCCCTACTCGCAATTCTTGAAATCACACTTGAAAATCCATCAAATTCAAATTCCTCAATATCCCCAATCACGTAATTTTACCGATAAAATAATCCAAAAAAATAAAAAATAAAACAAAAAGTAAAAGGATAATTCACCATTTCATGGTGAGTTAAATTAACAGCTTATTTTGATCAGCCATGCGGTTGAGAAGTTTTAAAACGCATTGATTTTTGAGTGCAACGATGTCTGGAATGAATAGAACGCACACGTATCGCAATGTTGCTGTGTTGCAGGTCATTAATTTTAGTGTTTATTTTGTTTATTTTGTTTATTTTGTTTATTTTGTTTATTTTGTTTATTTTGTTTATTTTGTTTATTTTGTTTATTTTGTTTATTTTGTTTATTTTGTTTATTTTGTTTATTTTGTTTATTTTGTTTATTTTGTTTATTTTGTTTTTTTTGTTTATTTTGTTTATTTTGTTTATTTTGTTTATTTTGTTTATTTTGTTTATTTTGTTTATTTTGTTTATTTTGTTTATTTTGTTTATTTTGTTTATTTTGTTTATTTTGTTTATTTTGTTTATTTTGTTTATTTTGTTTATTTTGTTTATCTTGTTTATTTTGTTTATTTTGTTTATTTTGTTTACTTTGTTTATTTTGTTTACTTTGTTTATTTTGTTTATTTTGTTTATTTTGTTTATTTTGTTTATTTTGTTTATTTTGTTTATTTTATTTATTTTGTTTGTTTTGTTTATTTTGTTTATTTTGTTTGTTTTGTTTATTTTGTTTATTTTGTTTATTTTGTTTAGATATTTTGTTTAGATATTTTGTTTATTTTGTTTACTTTGTTTATTTTGTTTACTTTGTTTATTTTGTTTATTTTGTTTATTTTGTTTATTTTGTTTATTTTGTTTATTTTGTTTATTTTATTTATTTTGTTTGTTTTGTTTATTTTGTTTATTTTGTTTGTTTTGTTTATTTTGTTTATTTTGTTTATTTTGTTTATTTTATTTATTTTGTTTGTTTTGTTTATTTTGTTTATTTTGTTTGTTTTGTTTATTTTGTTTATTTTGTTTATTTTGTTTATTTTGTTTATTTTGTTTATTTTGTTTATTTTGTTTATTTTGTTTGTTTTGTTTATTTTGCTTATTTTGTTTCTCTATCCCAGAAAATCATACCAACCCTGTTCTTTCATGACTGCGGCATTGTTATCCTCGTCGTCGTCAGGATCACTGTTATCCTCATCGGCTTCGTCATCCTCATCTAAATCATCCTCACCAGCCGTGTTATGTCCACCGCCTCCTAATCCACCGCCTCCACCGCCTCCTTCGCTGCCACTGTGATCGTGGTCGTGGTCGTTGTTGACACTTTTAGAAAGGTTTAATACTGGACTCAGGTTACTGCTGCCACCGTTCGGAGATCCTGAAATGGGAAGAGAATTATTGTGCTAACTCTCGAAAAGATCAACCGTGGGTAGTTCAACTCAGGTTTAAGTCTAATCCGAGGTCGCGGAGTAAATTTTGCCATTGAAGTAGATTGCTAAACTTTACTTCGCAAGTTCGGATTAGCCTTAATCCAGAGTTGAACTCTCCATGGTAAGTCTTCTGGAAGTGTATTCGAGAAGGACCTGCTGGCGAGATTTGAAAAACTTGCCACCGAAATTCGACTGCCTGTGAGAATTTTCAAATTTATGTGTTTGGGAAAATTTGTGGCGTACGATTGGAGATGACCAAAAGCCAGCAGACAAATGGCGTATGGTAACACAAAAGCGTATTACCTTACAGATTCCGTTTTGGTATTTTTCACACTCGGTCAGCGATCCCTCGCATTCACCGCTGCTAAACTCACCAGCAATTACCAGCACCGGCTGTTGTGCTGATGAGGACAACAACCGATCCAGTTATGGTTGATATTTCAATTGATTTTCCCAAAATGTACACAGTAGTCATTCGCATATGTACGACGCGGCCTTTGCATGGAATTCTGGTGACAAATGTCGCCAATTTTAAACGACTAAAATATCCCCTTGACATTGTCAAAGAGAAGCTATGTGTGACGGTCGGGGTCCCAAACAGAGAAACATTTTCCCGTCGATGATCCCTTCGGTTGTGTTATTCGGAAACAATGGAGCAGCAAGAGTCATGTAATTCGCTCTTTTCGGCTTGGATATTTGAACCTTGAATAAGTTTGTCGTCTGAAGGCACTCAACTTTCATTAGCAGCACCTCCTGACCCGCGGAATGGCCGAATGGCTGGGGGCATGCGCGACATCAACTTGTTCCAATGTATTACCGCGATTGAATTAATGTACCCATCACTCATATATTTGTTTTTCCCCATTTAACTGTTGCCTTCGAAATTTTTTTTCTTTCTTTTTACTCTTATAGTATGCTTGGGGAAGAAATTAAAGAGCCAGATTGGGACAAGGCTTTCCAGAGAAGTCAGATTTTGATTTCGGAAGAGTATCTTTAATTTCTGCAGCATGGATTTTTCGCTAAAACCTCAACAAGCGCGATTTTTACGTGCATATGTGCATTAATTTCGTCACGACTATACATTTTCTAACAACAGACTAATCACAGAGCTATTTTGTTTTCGATGGCGTCTAATTCTACGGCAAATCTTCCAGCATATAGACAGGTTATGAAATCGCCTGTTAGTTTTAATAAGCAGGCTTATATTGGAACCTGCTAATAATCATAGATGATCCTGCAAGAGCTTTGAGATCCTTTCAAACCCCTTTTGTAATACAAAACATAATTGAGCCGATATTGATTATTGTAGTCAGTCCACACAGACACATGCACACTCGAACAAAAGGCAGACTGGAGTTATTAAAACAGTGGCGTTGTGGAGCTCCGCTTTGGAATCAAATCCGTCGATAATTATAATTCTAAAACGTGCAGCTTTATTCGAACCCCGCCAAGACGGGCCACAGTGGCGCCACCGTGATCTCAGTTAGCCCAAAGGGCGGAATCAAGCGCTAAAATTGGTCTGAACAGCTTTCAAAGGTCGCCGCGTTGTGCGCTCAATCAAACGCAAAATCCAACCGAGGTCGATCTGGCATCACGCGAAGGACATGGACAAAAAGTGGCCACTGGCTTGCGTCTGTGACATGATGGGAATTTGTCCCCTGAAGCAGTCTTTTCAATTCGGTAGCCGATGTTCGGTTTCATCGGCGTTGGGAATTATAATATCTCGCAGGAGTAAAAGTCAATTGCGCTGAAATTACAATCAGTCAGCACGGCTTTGCATTTGTAAGTCCGGTTATTTTTAAATGCGCCGATTAACCTCCGAAGCCACTTGCAGCGTCTTCAAATGACGCCGTTTGAACCGAGGCCAAGCCAAGTCCGGCAGTTGCAATCTTAAATGTCTTAAAATTTGGACTGCATCCAATTATACAGATATTGGATATTCGGCATTCAATTCGTCAAAATTATTCTTCCAGCCTCCAGAATCCAGTTCCTGCTCCGCTCGGAGGCAAATCAAATGGAGCTGGACAAAATTCGATTCCAGTGGTTTTCGCTGAGCTGAGAAACCGCGGTAGCATCTTTGGTCTGCGGTCATCACAGGTAAGAGGAGTCAATTATTAGTGAAATGGAAAGTGAGTTGCACACGGCAAACGCACAGCAAGCTTCCATGCAGTGAGAGGAGCGTTTTTGGATAATGGTCAATGGTCGGAACTTCTTCTTCATTTGCCATCTTGAGCTGACAGTCATACGGCCTGTGCTTCGGCATGAACCTTTGTTGCACAACTTGGGCTGGCAAGGAGGAAAATGCCCCACAATCGTAGCCCAACTCCCCCTGCATTCAACGGAAACTTAAAGCACTTACGGGAACAAAGTACCATACAGAATTTAGCCACGAATTTATCTGATAAGAGTGCGCACAGACTATTGAAAGACTAAAATGTAAAAGATTAAATACTTTTCACGATTAGCCAGACTCACCACCAAAACCGCATGGGTATTATTCGGAAAGACCTGCTTTCCAGACAATCGCAATTTTTCCCGGTCAGCACAAACACACGTTGAGATTTTCAGTCAGTCAGAGTCATTTTCGGTCTTTCCGTTCCGGTATCGTCTTTTTCTGAAGCTTTTGCGATCATTGTAAAAAGAGAGGGTTCAGAAATGACCAAGCAGCATCCATAATCTCCCAGCACAAAACCAGCACAGAACCAGATTTGGGAAATCAGACCAATTCTACATTAATTGCTTACGGCCTCCACGCGGCCTTTTGGCGATGATGATTTTTGCGTGCACACTTTCTTTCGGAATGTCGATTGATAATATCCCCACCGATATCGTCTCTCAGGACATGCATCAAGACACGCAAAAGGGCCAGATCTGTGTGGTATCATCTCTGGGGATGCATGCAAGGCATTGTCTCGGAAGAAGGTGTCAGAGATGGCATGAGTTGCAATTGTTGTGCTGACGCTCTCTAAATGGAAAATTCCTGATTTAGATGCACTATTGAACACCTGATTCTTTATCAATAGTTATCGAGACTCTTGAGGTCATTACGGATTCAGAGTCTGTTTCATCCCAATACCGATAGCACGGCGTTGCTTTGATTTACCACGGGAGATGGAACACACGCATGAAAAAATAAAACAACCAAATAATGACCAAAAACAATGGGCCTCTCTGAAAAGCAATCGATGCATGCATCGCCGCTGATCGGACCTTTTCTGACAACACACCAGACCTTTTCAATGTTTGATGAAGCGTGAAGCTGATGACCGAGGCATGAAGAACAATGAATGCCGAAGCGGCAAAACAAATCGTTTCTTCTCTTGACATCTTTCGAATGCGCCTGTGTTGCTATTTGCATGCTGAAAAAGAGTGTTCTCACTTGACGCAACTGTGTGCGTCTCGTTATACGTGCATCAAACTCAAGCGTCAAAGCCGAATTTGCCAATGGAATCACAACTTCGGCACCACGCCCACAGTTAAGTCGAAATTTAAAATTCCAACTTATCCGAAATACGTGCGTCAAAAGTCGAGTTTGCGTCAGGTGGGAACGCATCAATGGCCAGACGTTTAAAACGTGCACGCAGAGGTATTTTGATCGAGTATATTGGAACCGCCCGTACCTACTCTCCTCTTCTGCGAATGTTCTTCAGTCTCTTCGGTTCTCGTCCATTTTTGTTTATTTTGTTCAATCAGAGAGAGAAAGAGCTTACGTGACTTTGATGATAGACGATTATTAACGCCGTTGACAATGAAGAATATAGGATATGTGCTGAAATAAACTGACCGGCAAGAGTAACACAGTGCTGCGAAAGCCCTTTTTGTCGACAAGCCCAGAAAGACCCGAGATTATTGCAGTGTGGGAGTGGAACAGCACAAGCTTCGTGTTGAAGCATGAGCTTTCCCCATTTTTGTAAGGCACAAGGATCGGAGGACTGGGATAGAACGGACTAAGGCAGAAGTGGACTGAGGCAGAAGGATAGACTATGAGGTAGAAGTGGACTAAGGCAAAGTTTTGGCAGTAGTTTTAGCATGGGGCTGGTATAGGTTGTACCTGTCCTAACCTAACTTAACCCGGAGAAATGGAAAAAATCCGCCTCAAAAAGGAAAAAAAATTACCTCAATACAATTCTGCCTTTATCCGTTCTATTCCTTTCACCTGAGAGGGGGGAAGTCCCTATAGAATAAGAAGCAGTGTGAACCGAAGTGTAAAAGGAGGTGGGAGAGATGCAGCACACAATTTTGCGAATGCTTGCTGTACAAATAGACATATGATCGTAGAGCTATACGTTTCGGGCAAGCGACATTTACAGTCACCTGTTTGATTGAACAAAGGTGCACCTCTGTTGAAAGAACTGTAAACCTTCATGGAGAACATTTCAACCACG
>JASGXE010007995.1:0-17312 GCA_030068105.1 Sinentomon sp. SZTP_YWyxl
CGTCTATCCGCTGGAAACGCGTTCGTGCGCGTGGTGTTTTTATGCACGCTTTGAGCACTGTTGTGTTTCATCGGTCTGAACTGAAAAGATACATGATTATTCCAGTTTCTATCCTGGTCTTGCAATATGTAATTAATATCATACAGTCTGCAATGATGGTTGCAAGGACAATGGGTTCGCTCCGCAACAAGGCCAACATGGTTCGGAATCATGACAATCTGCCCGCGGTATTTGCCAAAGTCCAGCGATCCACCAAAAAACCATCATTCACCAATTGAGATATGGTGGATCGCGCAGCACGATCTTGAACTTCAGTTCTTTCGCGTTTGTAAGGAAGGTATTACCACTTAAACTTCAGTGAAGGGCATCGAAAAGACTGAACGTCTCCTTACGTCATGATGGTTCAGTAGTGCAGCTGATGGCCAGTTAACAGCAGCAAGTACTGCTTATTTGTCATCGTGGAAGCGTGAAATTAAAGCCTTCTTCGGAGCCTTCTCGGCTCATTTCACAACGATCGGCAAACACTTTATCGGGTTTGAACGGGCAACAACGGGCAAACACTTTATCGGGTTTGCTTTA
Source organism: Sinentomon sp. SZTP_YWyxl (assembly GCA_030068105.1). Classification (NCBI taxonomy): domain Eukaryota; kingdom Metazoa; phylum Arthropoda; class Protura; order Sinentomata; family Sinentomidae; genus Sinentomon; species Sinentomon sp. SZTP_YWyxl. The sequence continues at coordinate 580 of JASGXE010007995.1, forward strand.
ACAACCATCAAAAATTGATCTGAGGAGTAGTTTGGAGGAGAGTAGTTTTACGCATACACTTATAATCTACACGCTTGTTCATTGATCCTTCCAGAACAGAATTTGAAATTGATTTTCAAGGAGTGTGTCCGATGAAAGCAATTGATTTTCAACTAGTGTGCGATGAAAAAAAAAACGATTTTAAAGCAGTGTACATAAAATAATTGATTTGGAGTGTGTCCTACAAAAACAATTTACACATCTGTTCGCTGATGCTGATTCGTTGATATTCACGCAGGATTGATCTTGAGACTGAATGTCAAGGAGTGTGCTGGATGAAAAACTTGATTTTCAAGGAGTGTGTGCGATAAAAACAATGAACTTTCAATGACTGTATCCCATATAAAAACAATGGACTTTTACAGATTTTAAAGTTGAATATCAAGGAGTGTGTTTGAACTAAACCAGTGTCCGGTAAAAAACAATTGATTTTCAACGAGTGTCTACAAAAACAAATGATTTCAAGGCATGCGTCCGATAAAAACAATTGATTAATTTTCAAAGTTTGTCAGACAAACCCAAATTCCATACTTGTACTTTCGCGAATATGCGAAAGTCGTTCCAAATCTTGCAATGCCTCCTCTCGACACTTTCTAACTTCAGGATTGGTACCCATACCACAATTGGAATTTGATCTTTATCCATGACCTGGCATGGCAAACGGGCAGAAAGAAGAGGGTGTCCCATTTCATGGGCTTGTGGTAAAATGGACCTGGGCTTTTGTGTGTACAGAAGCGCCGGAAAAAGATTACTCATGTTGCCTCCGAAACTTTTTTTTTCTTGTTTACTCTTATGCAGTTCGTGGAAATAAAAGCGCCAAATTTCAACAAAGCTTTCTAGAGGAGTCGGATTTCTCTATAGGAGTGGGATTCCTCAATTTCTGCCGACTGTAGTTTTTGCCAAAATCTCAAGAATGGCAATTTTTACATGCATGAGTAATCTAATTCCGCCGCTCACGTACGTCTACAGGCGTCTAAAATGGCGACACTTTTTGTGACCGCAATTTTGATATCAGGGAACCTGCTCAGTTACAATAATAATGGTCAGTGGCTTCGTATCAGTTTTATCAGTTTGTCATACCCGATGTGAGACGATTCAACCTTCGAAATTGTGCGGAAATCATGATTTCCTGCTTTCAGCTTTGATGATTTCAAAAATAGGTTAATTTTGGCTCAAGCGGCATCAGCGCAGTTGTTTATTTTATCCGGCCACTTGAGCTGCAGACGAATCAGGCTTTGTGTACGGCAGCAAAAAAGAGCGCTATTCAAAATGTCAGAACCGGACCTTAGTGACCGAATCAACAAGGAGGACGTCATCAAGATTCAGAAGTCGACTTACCCAGGAACAGAACTGGTTGATTACAAGGCAAGCCTCTTGGCATTCGATATTTTTGCTCCAAGATGTCTTTTTAGCCAATCCAGTTGACTGATGTACCTATCCTTCGCAACAACGGAAAAGGAATGACGTTGTGCGTAGAAATAAAAGTTTCAGAATGCAAATCTCACCACTACTCCTCATTCCACTTGAAGATATGAGCTAGGAGTGCTCCCAAGTGTGCTGAGAGTGAATTCAAAATTCTTTCAACAATGAAAACTCGGTCTAAAACTTCATTCTCGGCATAGAAATAAAAGTCTCTCTGTGCATTAAATGGAAGAGTGTGAAGCATTCTCAGCTCATAATCTTCAAGTGGAATGAGCTGTCCATGCATTGGAAATAACTGAGTTGAAGTCCAGTAGAACATCCGGAAGAATTCAAACATATGTTGTATACGGAGCCATTCTGAATACCCGGGCCATAGGCGAGTTTTTCAGACTTTTGAAAGCACGGCGCAATGTAATTCCCCATTTCGCATGGGCCGCAAAACACATTACATGAATGAATGCATTTAACAGCGCTTACTAGATCGGGAATAACATTGCCCGTGCTTCAAAAGTCTGACAAAATTCTCCTGTGGCCCGCGTATTTTGAATCTGAGTATATCTGCGTGAAACGCATACGCTTTTAATGTCACCAATGTGACTAAATGGCAGCCATACAACTTGTGTTCTGCTGAATTAAAGGTGAAAGAATTGTTGTTCAATAGAGCGTCTGTGGCACTCGTAAAGTTTTAGACAATTGACGAAAAATCGTGAGTAAAGTGTGCATATGGCAGTCTCAATATCTGAATACCTCCTTCTTGATAATGATAAGAGATAGCCCTAAACTCCAAGAATTTAAGTGGGAAAAAACGACCATGACGGTTCACCTTCGGAATATGGCGAGAGACCAGATGCTGCTAAATCTGTACATGATCATTCATGCCGAAAAGATTTTGGCCACAAAATTTTATTGATTCATACTCCAAATGAAATCATGCTCAATTATCCCTTTTTGCACAACTGGGAAAAACACGAAATGGGCTGTTTTACAGTTCCAGACTTCTGGAGCGCAAATCCGGTTTGAATAATTATTACTGCGGAATAGATATTCGGGAATAAATTTGGGTTAGTCTGTCGTCAGACATTCCTATACAGTCCCTTCGAAGCGCTCTCTCAGTAAGCTTATTTTTTTCGAGCGCACAACCTTGAAAAATGCGTGACATGAACCCATCGGATGATTAGACTGAAAACTGAAAGCCTGTTACAAGTGGAAAATGATATCTGCGGGTCGAACCAAACTGGTGTTGCATACATGTGTCATGCGTGATACTGTTCACACATCACCTGCACGGACGTGCAACGAGATCTAAAAGTAGTCCAGGCGAACTCCTGTTCAGTTCACGTAAATTGTTCACTCGCACGGAAGAACGGGTTTACGTAATTGATGGAGAGGCAACTAGAAATTTTGGCGAAACGATGCCTTGATCATAGTGTGCAATTCTGATCAGAACCAATCGCCAATTTTCAAAAGCATCCCGGGAAGTGCAAAAACATATGAAAGCTGGCGATAAAACTGATTGAATTTTCTGAAACACTTCATGACTTACGGGCAAAACCCTCTTGGTTGAAGAGAAATTCTCTTATGATCGACATTTTGTGGTTCAGGAATCTTGTTCCAGGCTGATAGCATGACTTCACGTCATTTTGTGTCCTCGGTTGTGAAATGTTTGTCGCACCCAGAAATACGCAACCAAAAGAGATTTGAAGGGAGGCCGAGCAAAGCTAAAATATTTCAAAAAGGCCTAACTCAAGATTGTTCGTATACAACGATAGAAATTTTGCATATGCATTGTTTATGGTTCAAATTGGAAACGAGAGCTTAAAAATGGTGGGGGAAAGTGCAGAAAATTATATATAGAATGTTGGGGGCTGAGAAACCAAAGCCTCTCCACAGTTTCAAATTCACGAATGTGTCTTGTAGCATTGGCAGCATTCAAAATGGGTACTGCAGAAACTGTGATCAACAAGTGAACAAAATAATGCATGTTGGTAAAATTTTTCAAAAATGTGTCTTCTCAGAAATCAAAATTCTTCTTTTTCACTTGTGTTTTAATCTGGCAATTAAGCCTGTACTCCAATGAGGGAAGCAACACGGCAACCCCTCGCGTTCACAGGCATGTGTCAAGAGAACCTTTCTCGACATGAACATATATCAGAAGATCCCATATCCACTATAAACACATTCTCCCTCCTTCGTTTATGTTCGCAGATTGGTCCTGGCTCAGCGGTGGGCGACAACTTCATGTGCGACCTGCTCAGTCTGGATTTGTCACTGAAGTCCGAAGGCAAAGTGGAAACCAAGTCGCTGATGGCCAAAGTAGCATCGCTCTCGCCAATGTGGGTCACGATCCTGAAGGCAGGAAACTTCTTCGAGAAAGAGGTCTACTACTACGATACAATCGCCCCGGCTTTACGGAAGGTTCAGGAAGAAGCGGGTGTGGATCCCACAGAAATCATATGTTCGTCGCCGGCGAGCATTTACCATCGTGCAAAGGGTGACACGCCCATCCTTGTCATGGAGAATCTCAAGGCATCAAACTTTTCCATGGTGAAGAACTGCAGAGGGTTGGATCAGAATCACCTGCACCTTGTAGTCAGGGAACTTGGAAGGTTCCACGCAACCTCTATTTTGCTAAAGAATCGCATCAAGGTACAAATATCTTTTCTTTGTTAGATATTTGCACAAAATTCTATTTCCCCAGATGTCTATTGTTGGACAACGTACTCATAGCAGATGAGAAATGGGAGGGAGGTACTTGTAGTTGGCCCCAATATGGATATTCTATGTTGATTTCGATAAGGCTGTTGATAGAGGAGTGTGACTCTTGTAATATGGGTCTCAATGGGCGGTTGGCATCCACGAAGGTCATTCACGGTTTGTTTGTGACAAAGATGACGGCGCAGGTTGTCAGTGTTTCAACGGTGAAGCTGCACCCCTTTACTTCATCTCTTGCAGGACGACTTACAATTCTTAAACTAGTTGGAACAGCAGGTACACACAAAATATCCTCTCTCAGATATCGAAAATTCGTAGCCTGTAAGGCCGCCTATGGACTTCCAATATTTTCGTGGAAGTTTCTTCAGCGGCGAAAATTTAGATTTGGGAGCCTCGTCTTGTTCCAGAGCCAATCAAGCTGGAACACAGAACAATTTTTTTAAACAAGTTTCTTTTTACCATTGGTGTGGCGGCGTGAGGTGCGACCCAATCTGATCCTTTGGTGAACAGATCCTCGACGAATTGGGCGTTCGACTTGGTCGCTGAAGCGGTGCTCATCAAATTAAGAAAGGGTTCCTTCTCACTGCAGTGTGAATTCATTGGGGAATTCATTTTGTTTGGGCTCGTGGCCTTTTTGATATAAATATCCATCCGAGGTAACGCGGAAAACCGGAAACATGCCGCACGCTTCATTAACGTCGATGTTCATGATGTTGATTGCCGATTAAGGCATCAATTGCAAGACAAGCAAAACTGGTTTTGTCTGTTGTACAATGTTCAATCTTCGTCCTAACATTTAGGCTCCAGTCCAAGAACAATTCAACGGACTGCTTCCGGATACGTTCCACGGTGAAGGAGGCACGTTCATCGGTACACTCCTTGATTCGAACCTTCCTCACATCGAGAAGGTCCTGACCCTTCGAGTCCCAGATTACGACAAAATCAAACCAAGGGTTTTCAAGGAGGGATTTACGAATTTGGTCAAGGACATCGTGTCCGACATCCGCGAGCCGTACGGGGTTATAGGTCATGGAGATTGCTGGTTCAACAACTTCATGTTCCGATACGAGTCGACACCAGACGACAAAGAGACGCCGGTCGAGGTCAAATTGGTCGATTGGCAGCTGGTCAGATATGGGTCACCCTGTCTGGACCTGTCCTACTGCATCTACACCAGTACAAGTGTCCAATTTCGGAAGGATCATCTTCGTGACGTCCTAAAGATCTACCACAAGAGCTTAACGGATACGCTAAAGCGACTTGGCGTTGATTCGACACCATACACCTTCGATCTTCTCATGGAAGATTGGGATCGCGCCAGCAAATACGGCTTCCTAATTGGATTTCTGTTTGGTTTCGTGATGAAAACCAGTAAGGAGGATATGCAACAGGTAAAAGTCCCTGAAGATCAGATCGATGGAACTGACGGAGAAAAAGCTCCTCTCTTTGGCGACATTTACGGAGCAATGGCTTACAACATGGGCGACGAACTGGAGGCAATGCTTCACGAGGCAATTGACAACAAATTTGTGTGATAGGTTTTCAGGATCATAGTTTTGTGAATCTATTCACAAAATGCCTCACTGAAAAATTGCGCCACCAAAGTGTGCAACGAGGGTCTTTCTTCTTCGGGGATTTACGTGAATCCCTTTGCTTAAAATAAGTTGTTGCACTGATAAATTGGGCCACCAAGGTGCTTGGTAATAAGAGATTTCATCCTCTTGAGGGAAGAGACTCTCATTGCCATTCATTTCTCATTAGAGGAACGTCTCATGGTTGTGGAATGGGGAGCGCATATCAAAATGTAATTTCAAGAAAAGCTAAAAATAGGAACATGGAATTTCTCATTTTCATTTCTCATTTCTCAACTCAGGAAAATCATGGAATTGTGTGTTGTATGATATTGGAATTCCTTGCACGAAGAATGATATTTGGAAGGGGGGTCGAGGGATAAAACTTGACAAAGATAACACTATCCATCAATGTGGTTTCATGTTTCGCTGAGTTTACTGGTCGCATTTGACAAATTTGGATCATAAAGAGCCACAAGGAAATTTAATTGCAGCTTCTGTTCATGCTTTTTCTGCCAGGCAAAATTTCCCGTTTAATTTTTTTTTCGAAAAACCAACACGACAATGGATGGTGTGTTGTGATATTGAAATATTATTTTCTTGCCCCACCGCTCTATGGTTAAACCATGAAGCTGTGACTTGCTCCTTGCCGAAGACCATTCTCAAGCCTATATCAGCGTGAGAAGCAAAAACGTTTACTGCAGTTGCTTCACTTGAAATTGTTTTGAAGGCAGTCGCACATGAATGTCAAATTTTAGTTATCTTTCTAGGCTTTTCATCATCGGGCAAACGTATACAAATGCAATGAAAAATAATTTGGGCAGTTCGTCAAGGTCGCATGTGAGGAATGGTAATTTGGGGATTCCATGCCCGACCAACCTCTGAAGGTTTTTGAGATAAAACTCCGATGACCCAACTGAAAAAAATTCAGCGAGGGGGCAAAATTTCAAGAGAAACAAAAAAGATAATGGTGTCAACGACAACATTTTGACTTTTCGCAATTAATTAGTGGGTTTCCGGCTCCTTTAGAGCACGCGTTTTTTCACCTGGCACCAGATTTTTCTGTTGCAACTGTTGATAAAAAATATCCGTACGTTAATAGATGATCTTCGTTTGCGAACTTGGACCAGGTACCCGAATTCTTAACCCCTTCACTACCAGATCAAAAAGGCTGACCGAGCCAGCGTGAAAAGTTTCGCAACAAAGCAATGATCGATTTTTAATTAGGTACTGATTTAGAAATTAAAATTTCTCCTCTTCTCTCTGTTGAATTATTGTTACGTATTGTTGTCTTTTGTTGACTGAAAAACATTTCCACGCTGTTTTGTAGGTGGAACGAGGTCCGTGAGAGAAATTGCGCTCTCCGCACACGCAGTGCTGTATAGTGGCGGCGGAATTAATGTACCCATACATGTGTTTTTCCCATTTAACTGTTGCCTCCGAAACTTTTTTACTTCGTTCTTCTTATGCAAGCTGTAGAAATGCGCCAGACTGTAACAAATCGTTCCACAGGTGTCAGATTTTGATCTCGCTTATGAAAGAGGATCTTCAATTTCTGCAGCATAGAGTTTTTACCAAAATTTGAACGGTTGCAATTTTTACACGTATGAATTCATTTATTCCGCCGCCGCGATACAAGTGCGAAAATGTCATTCAAAATGCAGCGCTTTCTCGCTGATTATGAATTTCATTACACAAAAGAACTCGGACTGAAAACAACTGAATATTCAGTGCAATTTTCACAGCGGCTTGAGAATTTCTTTGGCCTCTGATATGCGTTTTTTTCTGCGATCTCTCATGGGTGGTCTTATATGTAGGTGCCGCTAATGATAATTGCACGTTCATCAAAAGAATTCGTTTGTTGGTAATCCCATGCCGCAAATCGTGAGTACCTACTTCGAAGGACGGAAAGTTACGTCCAGATTAGACGCAAAATTGCCAATCAGTCAACACATGAAAATGAGAGAACATTTCACTTTGATCTTGTCCCAATCAATCTTTTATTCTAGATTTACGAACATGATAACACAAAACGTATCTAAATTACTCGCTGTCTGGTTAGTTAGCCAACCTTTCAAAAATCAAATCATCAGTTCAATGACATTTTCATTAAAAAATAACATTTTGGCCATTTATCGGCCACAAAAGTAAAAAAGGTAAAAATAGTTCAATATAGGTGCATATCCGAAATAGATATGAGAAGTCATTGCCTCGGACACCATGCACAACACTTGCCTCGCTTTTCTGGCTAGAGAAAGAAAGAACCTGCTCCACTTTTACAAATAGGCCTGTAGCCGCTGCTTTTCCAAATGCCTCCATCATTGTTGTTTTGTCTTTTACAGACGCGAATGCGTCGTCTGCTAAGACAAAATGAAATATTGGATTGAATTTAAAACAGCTTGCAATACAAATGAAACCATTCGAAAACAGCAAAAATAACAAAAACTAAAATGTAGAATGTTATACGAAACGATTTTACAGAAAATCGCATGTGGCAAAAATTACCAATAATTATCGATACAAGAATGGAGAACATTTTGATGTTAACCTCTGGTGGCAAGGAGAATTTCTGATGAAATAAGAGTCTTTGGGCAGAGAATTCCACTCCCGGAGGGTTTTCGGTAAAAAGAATGAAAATGACTTTGAGCTTCACAGTGGGAATCAAAAACTTGTTAGTATATGAGAGCGGCTACCATTGAACTGACTCACTCGAATTTCATCTGGAAAAGGAATTAGCAGGGAACCCCTAAGGATCTTTTTTAGGGTGCTAATACGTCTATCCGATCTTCTCTTAAACAGGGGTGTGAGCCCGAGCTCACTAAGCATAGCAGTAACACTGGATGTGTGTAATAATCGTTCATGGTATAACGTGCAGCACTTTTCTGTATCTTTTCAAGAGCATCAATGTGGCTCACAAGAAAGGGATCCCAGACACAGCACCCTTATTCGAGAATGGACAAACATAGCTTATCAAAAGTCTCCGAACAAAGGATTTCACTATTAACTCCAGGCTCCATTTAGAATCAATGGCGGCATCCGCCGCAAAACATCATGCCACTCGTGTGAAGCGTGAATTTGCACCAAGCACTGTTGAAATTAGATGACCCCTGTGTTAACCAGTACTTTAAAATATCGCCTATATTCGAGGACTTTTGATAAGATCCGTATACATGGTTTCCTAAAAGTCACTTGACAACCCCAGAAAAGTGCATTGCAGTTTCGAAGCAACTCTGGGAGCATTGGAGTGGAGTTTGTTTCAATTCGAATGGATAACACCTGCAGCAAGCAGCCTGCCCGATCGGAACCTGAAATCTGGCAGGGGTTGTCAAGTGACTTTTGGGAAACCCTGTATAATAGACGTGTTACAAGCCATTCATTTGATATTTTTATCAGCGTGAAGAAAATCGTGTCGTATTCCTCCCAAGGCAGATGTGGCCTCATTGACAAGCATCTTCGTGAAATTTTTGGAAATGTTCAGAGGAGCACAACGACGGCATTCCGGGACGCTTATTTAAGAAATGCCTACCGTTTTGGGCACTTTCCCATCTAACCCCGTGTAAAACTTCCGACCCCCCAAAAACGGGAAAAAACGTTCGAAACAAGGAAAAAACGTCAGGTTAGGTTAGGTCAGGTTAGGGTAGGTTAGGTAGGCTAGATAGGTTAGGTTTGGTTAGATTAGCTTTATTTTTCACTTTTTCGTCACGCGCAAAATCGGGATATGCCCAAATCAGTAGGCAATTCTTAAATACGCTTCCGGGACAAGAGGAGCAGGCCTTCGTCGTCTTTCTCTCTCGTCCCATTTCAAAACACACTCGACATCTTTTCCTTTGCCTTCTTGTTTCATTTTTCGGGAGTTCAACCATGACATGGACGGGAGGCTGCATCTCCATCGGCGACGGTCTGCGCTTAGCAGGCTGGATTTGCTTCTTGAGGTGCCTGTAACCAACGGAATGTTTCCTCAAAATGTCATCACAGACATCCTTAGAGAACGAAAAAAAACTAATTTCTCGTCCAACTGCCACCTGGTGCAACACCTTGGCATTAAGGAGCATTCGGTGAAGAATATGGATGCCAAGTTTTTTGAACCATGTGTATGATTTCCTAGTGCAATGGTATGGCTGCAAATCTTGGTCAACTGCATCTACTGAACCCATGGTCTGGTTATAGTGTTCAATGTGTTGCGGTTTCTTGAAATGGGTGATTGTTCCTCCCTGTTGGTAACGCTGCTTCTCGCAGAATCCACTGTTGTGTTTACTGGTGATGATCAGCACATTTCGTCGATCATTCCAACGAACAACTAGCACATTTTCTTTGCGGATAAAACAGGCTTGCTGTTTTTCCAAAGGGATGGAGAGTAGGTCGGCTGGAACGCCCCTGTTTTGCCTTATGACACCTGTCAGATAAGTATCGGCGGTTAACAAGAATTCTGTCAGCCGAACGGACGTGAACCAATTATCTGTTATCACCTCCCTTCCTTGATGCAAGAGATTTTCAGCTAGGGAGACAACGATTTTCTCGGTCATGGATAAGTTGGTTGTCTCAGGAACATTGATTGTCGGAGTGTGATGTGTTTGTCCAAAATAAATGCAGAAGTTCCAGGTGTAGCCCCGCAATTCTGGACAACTCGGACACAGGCAAAACAGTTTGATGCCAAAACGGGCACGCTTGCTTTTCATATACTGACGAAAATGGAGGCGGCCTTTAAACAACAACAGACATTCATCGACTGCAAATGTTTCACCAGGATCTACCAGTTGCCTGCAAGTTTGAGTGATTGGCTCCACAAACTCCCGTAGTCGTGAAAATGGCTGACCAGGAACATAACTCTGGGGTGACGAAAAACGGAGGAACTTCAGAATTGAGAAATACCTGAAAAACAAATAGCAACACACGTGGCAAGTGGAACAAGATGGGCCTGGACGAATGCATTGCCAAGGCGTAACGACATTTGAAGGGTTATTCAATGTCTTTTGTGACTGCACCAGATAGGCTAAAGTACAATGTTTATCCGATGAGTTTTGTCATATCTAATTGAATATATTGGTATCAATTGATCCGGTTAAATTTTAAAAAGTCCTCAGCAATGTATCAAAATTTGTTGCCTTTTGAGATTCGAAATAAATGTCATATCTAATAACTAGTCTCTAACTAACCAGTGCATTTTGTTAGTCGTTAATTTTTAAACAAATAAATAAAAATAATCCAAACAGGCAGATTTCATCGGTGTTTGCCATGTTGCTCTGAACATTTTAGCATATTTAAAAGTAAAACATGACTTGGACGAGTACAACGTGATTTCGTCCCCATCTTTTGGCAGGGCCAGACGCAATGGCCGGAACCCCCGGAAACAATCATCCATGCGGCTTTAACTTTACATTTTACCTACCTGTTTTGCAATTACTTATGTGCGCTTCAACATTTTGGTGATGATAAACAGTGTTACAGAGATATAGAGACCACCATGGGGGTCATGTCGATTTTTTTTATATTGTCTTAAATATTTCTGACTGATCCCAGCAAATGCAATACCATCAGGGCCGTAGCCAGGAATTTATTTCGGGGGGGGCAAAGAATTATACGCGTTGGACGATGCGTTGCGCGAAGCGCAATGCCGGGGGAGGGGTTCGAGGAGGGGGTGTCCCCCTTCCCGAAGGGGAAGAAATTTTGAAAAAAATGGAACTCGAAATGGTGGTCAGAATGCTCCATTTTTTAAAAAACAGGATTTTTCCCCACAATCCCCGTTTGCTCAGAACAGAATGACAACATCAAATCTGTCTTTGAATGTTTCCGTTCCCTTTCAAATGTGCATTTTAATTCTTTTTTTTAAACACGACACAACCAAACAACCAAGCAAGTGCTATCGCATGAAAAACTGCTGGACTCTCACTTCATCATTCCATTTTCAGGTTTCAATTCCAGATTCAGACTTTTCTGTGTTGCCTTCATCGATCGAGCACAGCAGAGGTTACATCTGCTCTCTTTGCCAGCATGGCTCTCGAAATAAACTTTTCTCCAAATTTCCAAGTCTTTTTGTAAATGTAAAAACACGAAAATTTGGCGACATTTTACAATGTAAATTTACAAATATGAATTTACACCCACCGATTCCTGCTCATAATTTCTTGTGTAAATATCCGGGGACCGGAGCAAATCAGATCCATGGACCAATAATCGCCTAGTTTCGGACAGCGAACATATCCGGTTGCGAATGTCAGTGCTATGAACACGAACATTTCTTCTTTCGAAACATTTTTCCATACCAAACCGTGCGTCTTCATTGACGGATCACCCTTGTCGAGAAAAAATAATCCGGCGCGTTCGTTGGTCCATTCACAAATTTGGGTGATGATGTTGGTGGAAATGAATGCCTCAAAACATGATCTGAAATTGCAAGGATAAAGGAGCATGGTTTATACGGGTAATTACGGAAGTATACGTTTTTTAAGTACATGCAGCAACAACATTATTCCTTTCATTACTTTTTTTTATCCTTGGGGGACACTTTCTGTAATTACGATTTGCAAAATATAGTGCCCTATTTGCCTTGCAAGTAACCATGCTTATATGGCTGGACCAGTCAAGCTTATTTATAAATTTCACCCCAAGATAGGATATCTCAGTCTGTGGGAGGACTGCACAATTTTTAAGAACATAGTTAAACACAAAACGATCCCTATCCTGACACACTGAGAACTAACAGACAGATAGCCCTTTACCCAGTTGATGGTTATCTCGTCTGCCCCGAAAAGCTCCAACTTTCTAACCAAGAGTCTGTGGTTAATCACATCAAAAGGCCTTGGAGAAATCTATAGCGATAGCGTCAACCTGGAGGCTGTGGTCAAGCGACTCTGCGAGGTCCTGTGTAAACTCAGTTAGCTGAGTAGCACATGAGAAACCTGGCCGAAAACCGTGCTGAACGTCAGAGACCAGGGAGTGTGTTTCCAGGAGTCCTCTGATGTGTTTAGCCATAATAAACTCAAGGATTTTAGAACACGTATTCAGTAAACTTATTGGCCTGTAGTTGGAAGCCACAGAGCGACGACCCTTTTTTAAACACTGGGACAGTTCCCGTACTGCCACCCTTTTGTTGGCACCAAAATCATCTTAGGCCAAAAAAGCATATGAATATACTAAGCGTGTCCAATTCGTTGGGGAAAAATATCATGGGTGGGATCCTGAAGTTGAGATGTTCAAAACGGCAAAATTTTGTTTTGTGCTCCTGTCTCACTCCAAATCGAATGTTTGGCATTGATCAGTATATACTCATAAAAAGTGGAGTCCAAATTGGGGTTTAGGAGTGTAGCATATCCCAGAACAGGAGCGCGAGGGGTTACTGCGGCAATCAGTGGCGCGAAAGCAGTAAGTGAGGAATCATCAGCCAGTGTTAAAAAGCAGAACTAAAATAACAGAAAAAAGAACCGGCCGATATTGGAGTGTAAGGCAACAATCAACTCGGCCTTGGAGGAGTAGCCACGGAGTCAACGCAGTAAAAAAGTCACTTTATTTTTCGCTTAGAATTGCCCTGGAAATTAAACCTTGGCATTTTCCCCACGCATTTCTGAACACCCTTTTTTTCTCGTATTTTCCTTTTTTGTCAATGCGTCGAATTTCACAATGTTGATCAATTTATATCGGTTTAAAAAACACATTCCTACCTGGGTTGCTTCATTTCCTCCAAATCAATGGCCGGATGAATATCGTAATCTGGAACAAAAGGTAGCAACGGGTCCGGCCGTTGATCTTCAAACGGATCAGAAATAACATTCCAATCGCCCATCATCGCAGGTTCGTTGTCCTCTTTATCGGAGACATCAGAAATGTCACAATCTGAATCTGACATGTCACTTGCATCTTCTCCACTACTTGGACTGTAATCTCCATCACTGATGGAATCATCATCGCTGCAGTCGAATTGAAATTCCGTTGTAATTCCACCTGGATCGTCAATTTCACTCATTGCAGCAGCAAAAAACTCTAGAAGGCTGCACAATGCTAAACCAAATCACTAAAACCAAAAGAGTGAACAATCGTGTAATGTGCCATTGTAAAAAGGGCTTAATTTAAACAAAGATCGACACTGTTCACTTCAAAACAAGCAAATTCGTTTGCAACAAAATTACTGGGCGGGTGAGTTTTGCTTCGATTGTAAAATCGCAATTTTCGGCTATCACCGCATTCGGATATTCTAGTGCTTCTGCCTATTTTTAAAAAAATTCCGAAGAACAAGTGCGAATGATGAATCCTGAACTGCAAACAAGGGACACAGCAAATGATGTCCGGGACACTTTAAATATTGAAGTATGTCGCACGCAAGATGGTGATCAGAATTTGGACGCACACAAATCAGGCGACTGCTCTGCAAGACTAATATGCCTCGAATGAACAGTGCCAGAATGTTCCTTCTTCTTCCAAACAAATCTGGTTGCCATGGCAACGCTGAGCAACACATTGAGAAAGCCTTCTAAATTGATGTTCCACATCGAAAATGCAGCGAGCACCGACGCTTGTCTCTAATTTTTGCGAACTTCATAAAATCATGATGATAAAAGCCTGTGCTGTTATTTTGTTTTCAATGCATGCACGTCAGACCCCGATTGGAACCATACATATGCCTTCTATCGCCCAATGGGATATCTTCGAGTTGGCCGGGGAAAGTTTCCCCAGGAACACCAAATACGCTGCAACCGTAAGTAGGTATTAGCTGGAAGTTCGATAAGCCCAAGAAGAACGTCTCCAACTATTCCTGTCCATAAATCATCAATGGAATATGGCGTCCTAAATTTGCCTCAGTGTACCACGGATGCATACGAAAGAGACAAATGGGAGTCTTTGGGGGGATATAACTCGAAAGTAGGGGGTTAGAGCACATTTTTCGCAGAATCGTTTTTCATTCGTTTGTTCTGAGGAACCCATCTGCAAAAATGGGATCTCTACGACGAAATCGACTTCACCTCTTACAATGTCCCCCAAGGGGCCCAATTTAGGGTATTTGGGAGGCTATAACTCGAAAGTGGGGGTCGGAACACATTTTTCCGCGGAATAGTTTTTCGTTCGTTTGTTCCGAGGAACCCATCTGCAAAAAATGGGATCTCTACGATGAGATCGAATTCACCTCTTACAATGCCCCCAAGGGGCCCAATTTGGGGTCTCTGTGGGGCTATAACTCGGAAATGGGGGATGGGAGCACAAATCGTTCCAGAAAATTGTGATTCGTATGGGCTTCTGGAATACCGACTACCAATTATGCCCCACCTTTACTTCACGCCCTGTAAATCCCAAGACAAACTATACCGAGAAAGGGAAAAATTTTAATTTCTAATCCTTTTTATTTTTGTCAACAGAGCATTGTTGAAAATCGAAACTGTTTTTCAGAGCTCTATAGATATGGGACCATACGTGGTCCCATGGGATTGAAGGGGTTAAATCCACAATTAAATTCTCTCCTTATTGTCGGTCTTTTTAGCAGCTCATACTGCGGAAGTACGACCACTTGATGTGATTTAAACCTGGTTGAACATCGCAGTTTTTAAATCTTGTTACTCTATGTCTGAAGAAACGGGTTTGATTCTCAAACGGGCGTATAGCAGCGGCGGAATTAATGTAGGCCCTACTCATTCATGTGTTTTTCCCATTAACTGTTGCCTCCGAAACATTTTTTCTTTCTTTTTGCTCCAATGTTGGCGGAAAAAATTAAAGCGCAAGATTTCAACAGAGCCTTCTGGAGATGTCAGCTTCAAAAGTCGGTCATAAAAGAGGATTTGAAATTTTCGCAGCATGGTGTTTTGCAAAATTTAAACAGTCGCAATTTTTACATGTACGAATATGAGTACATTAATTCCACCCACAATCCAATGGGTTCCCACGGAATTGGTTCCGGATTGTCTCCTCTTAATGGTGTGTTTCTCGATTGTCGCCCCATTGTTTATCAGTTCCCATGAAAAATGCGGGTTTTGTAGTTGATCCCCGGTTCTGGATTCATCCCCCGTTTGCGATTTCGAAGACCCCAATGAAATTATTTTTGCATCTCTCGAAATACAGCATTGCTTTTGCCCTTTTTGGCCTTTGATCAATATCGAGTAATTGGCCGTGTTATTTGCAACATTTTTGAACATTTGATAAAACAATGTTTTTCTTTCTATTGACCATATTTTTGCTGGATTTTTTTCTGGAATATCAAGCATTTTTCAATTCGCGTCCTATTGTCCATCAATTTCGCAGTTTTTCCATATTATTTCAGGAAGCACATTTCATCTGAAAATAGCTTGTTTGTGGTGATCCGGTTGCCATGATTAGGAGTGTGATTGTTGTTTATTGTTTAAACGTATTCTTACAATTCTCGTGTTCCCAGTTCTTGCATTCATTCTCTTTGAACTGATTGCGCGTTGTGTCTATGATTATGTTTCATTCGTAATACACGGCCCTATTATTTCTGCGGCTTGTTAGCACTAAACTGCGTCGACGTTGCCCGCTGTGAATAGAGTAGCTGGAGGAGATACAAAGAGATGCGCAATAGATGGAAGACTTTTTAAACCAAAAAATAGAATTGGGTCCCAATATGATTGAAATCATTTTCGAAAAAAAAACAGAATGAAAAAAAATTGCTCAATTTACCCTGCAAAGAGTTTTTACAAATGGGGCAATATACGAGTGCAATAAGTTTTTGATAAAAATATTTTCGCGTGAAAGATGCT
Organism: Sinentomon sp. SZTP_YWyxl; assembly: GCA_030068105.1. Classification (NCBI taxonomy): domain Eukaryota; kingdom Metazoa; phylum Arthropoda; class Protura; order Sinentomata; family Sinentomidae; genus Sinentomon; species Sinentomon sp. SZTP_YWyxl. Next base: position 17,015 of record JASGXE010007995.1, read on the forward strand.
TGTGCCTCGAGTTTGAATGCGTTTATCAAAATGTGTGGATATTTTAGATGTGCACATTCATACGTATAGACGTTTGCATCATATCGACTTAAAAATTGAACCTGTCTCTGTCCATGGATAACTTATTGTCAATGTCAAGATAACAGAATTGCAATGAGATTTTTACGTTTGGGACACCGGCCTTGGTAAGTCATAGGTAAGTGAGGAATTATTTTTTCCTTGATGCATGCAAGCGCTCAGCGGTCACCGTCAAGTTTGTTGTTTTGAAAGCCGGTCTGGTTCCGTATTGCAAAGACTT
>JASGXE010007996.1:0-18731 GCA_030068105.1 Sinentomon sp. SZTP_YWyxl
TCGGAGCGCATTTGACCGGAATTGGTTTCAGCCCCAATTTGTCTTGGGTGCATTTTAGGGACTTCCAGGGGGCCACAACTTCCTCAATTTTTTATTTCTGAAGAACATCCTCTTCTCTTTTGTCGATGTGTGTATGTGAACCATCATCTCGGTCACGTATGCACCATGCTGAAGGTAAGGGGAAAATGCAGTCCAGGTAACCCACCCTCCCCCCTTTTAAGCAGCCACCCAAAGGGCTGCAATGAAAAAGGAGAAATTTGGTTCATTGAATACGAAATGGATGATTTTTTTGTGCCAAAATATATTGTGATTTCATGTTTTTTTTTTCTTTTTGTTCAGATATCTGTCTTTCAAGTGTCACATGGTAAACTGATAGTTTACAACCATTTGCTGAAACTGTCTTCAGAGTTGAAATGCGAGTCAGTGATCAAGGGTGTTTGCTGTACAATGGAAAATGTAATACTTTGGGATGGAAAGAAGGTTACAGTGTACGATGTTGGATCAATGCACAAAACGCCATCCATTGTTTGTAAGTTTTTGACATAAAGTGTTTTACAAATAAATCTTTTTTTAATTTGGTCATTTGCTTGCCTTTGTTTTCATCTTTCTCAATATGTCAACAGTTTTGCTCTAAAAGATCCAAAATCTACCACATAGCTGATGTTCTCTCAAAAAATTCTGAAAAATGGTTTATTTTGTCACATTATTTTGACATGCAGGTTAAAAATAATGCTTGCGAATTTGTTTATGTTGCAAGGGAACTCTTTTAGATGGTCATGTCTTCTGTTACAAGCATATTTGTGACACAATATCCTGGTTATTTGAACACTTTCCATTGATATTTTCATATTTTGGTGTGAAATGAACTGCTGCCGGATTGGTGGTCACACACAAGGTTTTGCTGTGTCGGTTAGTGCAAACCAATGGAGGAGAGTTCAAACCACTTTTGAACATTTTCCCTGAATACCTTCATGCCCATTCACACAGAAAATCGTGTATCACAATGCGATGTGATCAGTTTATCCCCATCCACATCTTTCGAACAATTGTGAAAGTTTTGGCCTTTGAAACCGAACAGCTTATGGCTCATAATTGAATTTCTGATCAAGCATTTTGGCACAAATATCAAAATGCATTGTCAAAGTGCATGATATTTTCTGTTTGATTAACTGGTGTGGTATGCAATGCAGAATTGAATTGTGAAACACAAATAAAATGGCCTGAAACACATCTTTTGAACTTATGCCGGTGAATGATGAATGCAAAAATGAACCTGAGGACATTAGTCAGAACCTCAACCCTTGCAGGCTTGCATGACTGATGCACAAGTCCAGCATTGCCTGGTGCCTACTACTCTAGTTCAGGACTTAAACTGCAGAATGAAAAGGGTTGGTGTGCACCTCCAACAGAGTGATATCTCACGAAAAAGACTAATCAATATTTGAAAAAATAACCAATTGCAGTTACGAGTATGTGTGAGGAGCTAATGGAATTTGTGTGCACTCACACTGCAGGTGGGAAAATGCACATGAGTAGTTAACGGAACAAGAAACACATTTTGCAAAAATCATGAACATCCTTACCACGGAACTAGATTTTTTCAAATAACTGCAACAAGTAGCCGAGAAAGTATGACAGGTCAATGCATATGGACCCAATTTAAGACCTACCCACCTACTTGTTTGTGTTAAAGGAAGTTGGTGTACGAAGAGTTCTCTCTCTTCCCCTACAGCATCATTCAATTCTGCAAGTGAAGCGATCTGCCTCCGAGAACGGAACATCTATTCGATTGAGGATGGAAAAATACAAGTGAAAACACTGGAAGGAACAATCAAGCAGACAATAACATTCAGCGACAATGAAGGAGAACCAATTGCAATGGACATTTGTGGCAGCCATATGATTGTTGCAACATTGAAAGGCATGATCAAAGTTTGGGATTTGGAGAGAAGGTTAGTCGGCATTGACAACTATTTATCGTCTGCTGGGGGCTCCAGTTAACATGGCATGCATCTTTAAGCCTTGGTTGCAGAGTGATGTGGAGTGGAGTGAATTTTTGCACTGCCACTTCACCTGAGGTGACAATGGCGCTTGTGAAAAAGTTTAAACAACGTCAATTTTCAACGCCAGCTTCCTTCGGTATGGTGCAACGAGAGCCTAATCATTTCATTACCCTTTCACAAACATGCCACATCCTCGCGAAGCCAGTGCCTAAAACAAGCCTGAAATGCAAAAACGATATCATCCCTGGTGCAAGCTCTTTGTTTTGTTAACATAAAATAAGGCGAGTAAGTCTGATTCTATTTCAGTCATGTTCCATTTTGCCGTTGATACTCTGTGTAAGTGCAGATCATTCTCTTTTCTATGCGTTCTTTTGCTAATGGTAACATGACCAGGAATAAGGAAATAACAAACTAGAATTCCTGTGGGAGAAAAGAATGAAAAGAAGCACTGAGTAGGTGTTATCATAGGACTCTTTGAAAAAGCATGCCTTTGGAGAATTCTCGGCACCTTGAAAACATGAGATAAGGGCTTGATGCGGATCAACTCATCTTGTATTGCTTCTATTGCGGGTGATGTTAAACTTCATCATTCTTTCGTGATGTAATTTTAATCTGCTATACAGGGTGATTCAAAAGTCACGATAAATTTCATTTGTTGGCTCGCTATTGAATTTTGTTGCTGTTTCTCATCATGTCTGCAACACCAAAGTGATTTATTTTGCTTCCATGATGTATGTTGGTAGTTATCGTCAGATTCGCGGAAGTTCTTATTTGGAGTTGTTGCATGTCGGAGTTTTTCGGCACATGCATGCCGGAGAATTCGCAAGCTGAGCATTTTTTAATGGTCGTCTCTGCGGATACAACGATAGAATGCTTCGGGGTTTAAGAAGGCCACCCGTATCGGCTTGACCCAACTTGCATGTCAATGAAATGGTGCTGGACACGTTCCAGAAAACTGGTTCATTCGCAGATGACCCCCAGTCTTGTCGTCCACAGCAGATTGCGCCCGCCAGACACGAACATGACATTATTTAAACCATGGAAGAGGATGGAGGTATACGTCAACGCGGAAATGGGAGCAGCAAGTTTTTATAGAAAGAATTCATGTTGCGCATACTCAGAGCTCATGGCTCTGAGTATACGCTTCCAAGCCTTAATGGTTTCAAACCCTCACCACTGCAGCAGCTACGTTCATTGGACTCTGAAGAGCGTCTGGAATTCTGCCAGATTCTCGAGCAAACACTCGTCCCGTTTGTTTGCTCGATTGTCCACTGCGGCAGAATTTCAGACGCTTCTGCGACTGAACCCGTTCTCTGGAACTTGGGCAGAACCTCTTGATGACATGCATGTTGAGACCACCCGGTCCGGGTGGCGATGGTGGTGGAAGATGTCGCAAGCAGCATGTAACGTCCTTGCGCTATCACCCCAAAGACGAACAATTTTAACGTGCTCAGCTTGCGAACACTCCAATATGCTACAACTCCAGACAAGACCTTCTGCGCAATTTGACGATAACTGCAGCCTGGGAACAAAATGAATTACTTTGGCGTTGCAGATATGACCGGGAACAGCAGCAAAATTCAACAGCGAGCCAACAAATAAAATTTATCGTGACTTTTGAATCACCCTGTATATAGAAGGAATGCAATCTTTTGTGTCTACAGTATCTTTGATTGTTTGATTCGTTTCTCTATCACAGGTTTCAGTTGCTCAGATGTTTCCTTTTTTCTGAATTGCTTTTCCTTTTCGATTTCAGAGAAGCAAAACCATTTGGAAATGTTGTCAACTTGCCAAGCAAAGTGGATGATTTTGGTGAAGTCATAAGCATTAGGTGCAACTGTTCAGGAAAGAAAGCCTCCGTTCTCATTGCAAAGGTAAGCGATGTTCACTGCATCTGCCTGGCCGGTCGGGATGTTTCTGATATCTTCCCCTGTTCTGTTCTTTTCAGGCAGTGTTCCAGTAATATTTGTGAACGACCACGTTTTGGGCATCGGTAGGCAGGAACTTCAGATCAAGAATGGTTGCGACACTTTCTTCCAGCACTCAGCTTCTCTCATGTCTTGTGAAAAAGTCAAATTTTTGGCATTCAATGTTGTTAAAAATTTCATGTGCAGATTTGTTTTCCTGGACTCATTGAAGATCTTTGCTTTCACCATCGGATGCATTCTGAAACCCCTTCACCGTGGATGTGGTTGTTTGCAGCAACTCATTTTTTTTCTAGTTTTTAAATAGTGTAGAAGAGAAGAGCCAGGTTTTTTCATCATAGGGGTGTTTGAGCTTAGAGGCACTCTAAAAAAAGAATGTCACTCGAGATGGCTTTTTCTATACCAGGCCAGTTGGACGTTTCCCGCCTCCGTATTTGGTGAATCTTGTTCATACACCGTTTTCGATCAAAGTTAAAGATCCTCTGGCAAGCATAGAAAAAAATTGATTGCCAGACACCAAAAAAATGAAATGATTAAAAAATATCAGGTAACCACCTGGAAAGTGTAATTTAACTTCGACAAAGCCAACATTGAAGCATTTTAATTCATATGATAACTCTTTTGTACCATAACAATAAGAATTTAGATGAATTTAGACTGCGTTTCGAAGCACGATCATTTTACTGACTTTTTATTATCTCAGTCCAATCTTGTCCCCGATGTGAACTTGTTCATTGTAAATCTGGATAATGATAGCCTGGCTGGACATAATGTTGGAGACCTCATTAAAGAACGCAATGTTCAGGATCAGACCACATCCAAAAGGCCCTATTCGTTCCAAAGGTTCAGATTGAATGATTGGTTGTGTGTCTCCTCTCACTTGCTTGAGAAAATTGTAAATGCACTTTGGCCTCCCGTGTTTCTTGGCACTACTTGTGTGTTCGTTCCTCTGTTTCACAATAATTGTACACCAAGAATGACATGTCACAAACCAAGCTTTTGCAAATGCAACTGAATTCTTTTCACTGAAATTATTTATTGTTTTAACTTCTGAGACACAGCACAGCACTGTGTATTGAGTTTGTTTTAGATTTTTTGGCATTTTTGCACGAGCAGATGTTTTGCTAGCAGATTTAAATTAAACAGTGGTTCTGTCTTTATGCCTGTTGTTCAACCTTGAATGGGATGGGAGAGGGCAGTTTCTATTATTTAGAAACGCTGAAAGCACTTCTCACAATTTTCGATTTCGTTAGAATTTTCTGTTTTTGAAATATATGAGCGAAACGTTTTCTATAAATTGCTTTCCCAGCCGATGTTTTCAATAGTTTTTTTTTATTCTGTTTTGTGGGACAAAAGGATTGAAAATTTGCTCTCCGAATGGTGGTGCTGTTTACCACACTCTGAGCGATATTTTATGTTCTCGATTTCACAGTCACTCACTCACGACCAGTCAACATCGTAGAAACAAATTTTAAAATATGCCATGTTATGAATACACCTGGTGCTTTATTCAGTGTTTTCGAAAGTGTAGTCTCATGAGTGTTGTCGCTCAAGTGCCATTCCTGGGTATCGCACCTCCTCCAGATCAATACGAGTATTTGAGAAGAGGCTGGATTTTTGTCTCTTCTTGAAGCTGGTTTGTTTGGCAGCACACTGGTACCATCACACGATTTAAATTCCAACTGAATCACAATTCTAGCAGAACAAAATTCTAGTTTCTATTTCTAAATTGTTATTTGTTTTTTATGAATTTAATAATTAATTAAATTTGTTTAATTGTTTATTTATTGTTCAATGTTGTTTACTCACTCGTTCGTTGGTATCCTTTTCAATACACTTCGCAAAAGACGTCAAAAAATAAAAAAAATTGCTTCTGTCACAATTTTTTGGAACATCTTCAATAATAGAATGGTTTTTCGTTTAACTTTCTAATGAGACAGGTACGGGTGGATAATGGGTTGATAGTGGATACACGAATTTCAGGGGCGTTTTCCGGCCCTCGTAGGTGAGCAGTGCTTTAAGCAGTGCTTTGACAACAAATAAAGGCAGACACCAACCACGAGGTTTACGAAGGTCGGTAAATGAATTTTGCAAGTTGGCCCCAAAAATTGTAAAGGAACGATTTACTATGAGTGTTCTTCCAAAAATGAAGAAATGCATTCTTTCGCAACATTCTTGTAAATTTTCAGCCATCTTGTGTGAGAATCTGCAAAAACTATGATCTCACGAAAGGAGTTACGTTTGTCATCTGAATTGGCTGATTTTGACAAGTGTTTGACCCAAAGAAATTGAGGTCCTGCCCTGTTATTTTGAATTTTCGGAAAAGATCAAAAGTGGCACAGTGTGTGGTCAGATGTGCCTTGGGGATGAAGTCCAAGACCAACTTTCTTCTCGAACAGGGGATCCCTATTTTCTTGGCTTTATGTGATGATGGCGCTCATCACGACCGCACAGCCCTCGAAATCTGAGGGTCATACAGGTTATGAGGTGGGATTTTGAGAAGATGCGCTTTATGTGTTCCAAATTTGGTCCAGTCGTGTGATTTTACAATGTTTTGGAAGGTGACCAACAAATTGCAGGCCAAGTAGCATCGAAATCCATATCGAAAGATGCAAATACTTTATGGGATTTGAAGAGGAAAACCTGGTGGTTCAGCGAATATTCATTCATTCAAACTACGTCAATTTCTTGCCGGTGTTTATCCAACAGCAAAATCATGTTTCATCACGTTTGTTTATTCTCTGCTGATAATTTTCAACAGTCAGAGCTGAATATTTCACGTTTTAGTTACGCATAAACTTGTTTATTTACCTTTGTGCTCAATGGTGTTTGGACAGTTTGCTTGAGACAGACATTTGACCCAAAGTTTCCGGAGTCCACTGTAATCATGGTAGATTGCTGAAACTTTGCCACAGAATAGGCACTAACTGGAGGCTAAATCGCCAACAGGTGCGCTCTCACTATGTGGAACCACTTTCTTACACCATCGATATTTTGTTCCGTTCGTGATTGGTATTTTCTTTGCATAACAAGGGTTGTCTTTGAAACACCCTGTGCCACTTCGGAAATGTTCAAACCAACAACGGGTTGCTGCAAACAGTGGTCACTGACCCGGGTGAACCACCTTTAAAATGGCCTGAATTTTGGTAGCGTATTCTGGAGGAGACATCGAAATGAACAATTGAAATTGTCGACCCTGTTTCGGAACAACCAGCATGCTTTTTCGGCAGAGTAAAAACCGGAACATTTTTAAATGACTGTATCTAAGTTATTACAGAGGCTGATTCAGATTCCCTTGGCGCATTAGTCAAAAAGGATTGGCATTACAAATGACCAAAAATCACTAAAATCGGGTGAACGCCAGCCAAACTCTGGGCCAACTTGCAGAACTCATTTACCGACCCACGTACAACAACCAATGGGCAGAGAAGGTTGGGAGTTGGGTCAGATTTGCTTGGCGTTGACTAAGAAAAGAAAAAATCAAAAATAAAAATCACATCCCACAACTTGGGTGCACCAAATATTGCTGCAACTTTTTTCTTTCTGTGGTCTTGAACAAATGGTCTACCGTCTAATGTGTGTGCCCGCCGATTCAAATTTTCGCCGGGATGGAAAAAAGGATCTCCTGATGGGTAGGGCTCATTCTCTGAAGATGTGGAGAGCATTTTTATTCATTTGGGCTGAAAAGGATATAAAAAAACAACTCTTCTTCACTCCCACTCTGAACATGCATGTGCATTGCACGAATGCTTGCTCTGCAGTCAATATAGTACTTACTCATTTGTTCCACTTCATTGTTCAGACTCCTTCATATTAAATTTATCTGCTTGGTTTTGCATATTTTATTTCAGACCGAACAACATCACCTGCGTTGTCGAACACTTCTGGGATGTAAACGAACCGAAACTGTTGATCTGTGAAACAAAATCAATGATCGTAAAATCACAGCCAACACGTGAAAGGAGACCAGGGAAACTAAGGGTCGCATTCGACGATGGTGATAACGCAACTGAGAAAAGTTCGACATCTGGCCCCCGGCCAACGGTTGACGACACAGAGCAAGGATACATTGTTACAATGTTTTCGTCAACTTCGGATGAGAATAAGCTGATCTTACAGGATACCATTAGCCTGTTGGATTCACAGCAAAGGTTGCTTGGAATACACGTTCCCTATTATTACGTCCTGAGAATACCAAATGTTATGCCAAAGGTGAGATTCTGCTTTTGTCATTGTTTTTGGAAGCTTAGGATCCTGATTAACTCGTTCCAAACGAATGGCATTCGTTTTTGATCAAAGCTTAATTCACTGCAGCGCTTGTGCCATGGAATAAATGTCCATTTTTCAGAACCACTGAAATACAGCGACTCTCTTGATAGGGGATAACAGCTTCGAACAACTAAACACTTGCTTCTCCACTCGTCCTCTTATTTTAGGACACAAATGAGGGACATGCGATCCCAGAAATGCAACTTTCTTCAAATTGTGTTAAGCTTCATTCCCATCAATAGAATCTATAATGTTTTTGTTTCCACAAGTAAATTTTGTAGCACATAATTTGATCGAACCTGAATCACAAAGTTCCGAGAATCGCAAAGTTCCCTCCAAATAAACCAACCACAAAAAAAATCACAGTTCATTGCTCATCGACACTCGCTCTCCCTGCATTCAACTTGTCACACATTATGGGAAATCAAATTATTTAATCAAATTACTTTTCGGTGAATACTTTACATTCGCCATTGGAAATGACTTTTTGAGAGGTTTTAGGAAGAAAGTGAAGATTTTGAGTGCAGTTTTCCGAAATTTCATCAGAGTATGAACACATGCTCATGTTTTCCGGATATTGCTTCCGGGCTCGCCAAACAATCACAGTCACGATTGGAACGACTTTTCAGCAATTTCACTGAGTTGGCAACACTCCACCAATGAGAAGGATTTTCCACTCCGAACGATCACCACACTCCATGGGCCACTGAAGACACCTCGTGGGTGTCCCACCACTTCACCTTCTGAATTCTCCAGAAGCAGCCTGAAACTGAATTTTCTTCTGTCTGTTTCAAAATCATTTTCGTTGCGTCACACGTTTCTATTCAGAAAAATAACATGTCGCCAGACACAGAAGGGACCTTTTTCAATTTTCAGATTATCAAACGACTTCAACGATTCAAAAGCCCACTTTCTTCTCATTGCCTGTATTCCTTGCCTTGGCCTATGACCAATTCCAGGCACTCTCTCAAGTGGAAATCTCTCCCCCACATTAAAATGCATGGGATATGATAATGAGATATAATCCCAAGGATAAGTGCTCCGTAATAGCACTAATCCGACGTTACGGGCCATTTACTTCAATGCTAAAAATTAAACCTGCAACCTCGGATTTGTACTATTCAGGAACACTTCACCCAGGGGTAAGTGTTTTAAAATGCCTCTGAAACATTCTGCAATTCCAATGTTTGCAACTGTTCTCTGTCTTCTCTAGACTCAAATTCCGTTCAACTCTGCAAGTAATTGTGACTGACTATTGATATTCTTTTGCATGGAGCTCTTCAGTTTCGAACATCTGGGATGTAAATTTTGATTTTTCGTGTTTTTAAACCTGGTTAATTGAAAGTGGAATCGCTAGAGAATTTGCCATTTCGAAACAGCACAGTGAGCCTGCGTCGAAACATATTTCTTCATGTGTCATCTGAATGCAAAAGTATGTCTTTGCAGCATTTGTGATCAACCTTCACTTTGCTTTGATCTTTTTATCTGGCTTCTTTTTAACTCATCATGATATGTATGTTAATAAGGCTTCTCCATTCAGCAAAAGGTGTTTTGCTTGTGATGAGGCGAAGAAAATCGCACCGAACGGTTGCCAGCAAACAACAAACGGTCAGCGTTTATCGCGGATATTAAAATTTAAAACCTCAATGGTTGTTTGAAAATTGACATTGGAAGCGGAAAATACGTGAAGATCATGAAAAGCAATTATCTTTGTCACAGCATGCAGCTTTGTCATTTGATTCCATGTTCTGTTTTCGGCTGCATGGTAATTGGAAGTTCAGAGGGGCATTATTCAGCTACCCAGTTATTCTGTCATTTTTCACACTTCAAAAAGCCATTTTTTGCAGTGTGGACAGTTGGCATTTTATGTGAATTGAAATGCTTACTTCGTAATGTGATTGCAATGAGTTGAGTTTCAATCACTCAGAATTGTTATGTCTCTCTTTTTATTCAATTGCAGGATTACAGTGGAACTGAATTTGTTGAGCAACTTACAATGAAAGACTTCATTGGTCTAGAAGATTGTGATAAAGTTACCCATGATGCTATCATGGTATTCAGCTACAACTTGAGTACTGGAAATATGGATAAAGCATTCAAAGCTATTCAAGGAATAAAGAGGTCAGTATTGGCACCTTCTGTCAAAATTCAGTGTCAAAATGGTCATATCAGAATTGGCTTGGCTTGAAGAATGGGCTGTGGTCGCCATCCAAGCCTGACTGAAGTCGCAATAAACTTTCGTTTGAATTTTTCCGCTGAGACTTTGCAATGCAAATTGGGCATTGAAAGTCATCCTTGTCAAGCGTATTTCTCTTCTTAGCATTTTTTTGGTTACAGATGAATGAATCTTGAGCATTTTGGTGATCTTCAATACAGAAGTGCGCATTTTCAGACAAGAGATGTGACATAGTGAAACCACGATGTTATTCATTGTTGGTTTTTGTTGCAAAGTGCAAAGTATTTTAATAAAAAGGAAGAAAGTGGAAGACGACAGTTTAAAATAAAAAAATCCATGCATATCTCCCTGATTCCAAATAAATGTAAGTAAAAAGCCCCACTATGACCTCCAGTATCGAGGCAGTACTTCCAAAAGCGAATACATAAAAAAGTTACACCACTTGATGAAACACTTTTAAGGGGAGACAAAACGCTTTTTGCCAAAGATGGTCAATTTAACCCTTAAAGGTCCAAGGTCAAAATGGCACCGCTCAGGCCCAAGGGGTGGTCCAATGGACCTCCCCATCTTCTAGGCTCCTAGGGACAATATAGGGTCCATCACCATTTTAATTGGTCTCTTTTAGTCCCCAAACCAAAATTTCAGCCAGATCTGATGACAACTTCCAGTATTTTTTGCTCTCGATAGGTCAAAAAACATGTTTTCGGTGTAAATTTTTGGAGCGAACTTTGAATTCTAATAATAGCCGCAATGTTTGCAATTTTTTGGTGTTGTTGGTTTTAAATTGTCGAATTGAATGTAACATTTGATTTTAGAACAAATAACCTTGTTTTTCACGGCTGAATCATTTTTTTTTTGGTCAGTAAGTAGTTGTGAGAGTGATGCGGAAGGGTTCATTTTTTGAATTTTTTTTGAAAACTTGACAGAACTGGAATCCACATTCAGATTTGAAGTTTGCTGCATATGGTGGCAAAACGTGACCAAATGAGCAGCCTGACATGTTCAGAACTCGTACAAAGGTCATCACTTTGGTCACCAGCTCTTTGACATTTTAAGAGTGGCTTGAAGTCCAAGGGGTGGTCCAATGGACCACCCACAATTTTTTGACTTCCAAGGTGCGGTAAAATGGACCACAACAGAAAAAATCTTGCATTTGAGTTTGAGGTAAAATTTGTGCACACAAGGCATAATTTTGAAAAAAGTTGAAATTATCAGAATTTGAAAAGAAAAAATCAATTTTCTTGACACCCAAAAAATCCAAGGGGTGGTCCATTGGACCACTAAATTTTTCCACAAAATTCTTTTTCGAGTGGAGGTGCCATGGACCCAAAATCCCAGACAACCAATCAATTTTAACAAGAATTGTTCAAAATGAAAGCAAATGAGGGTGGACTAGTGGCAAAAAATAGGTGTGGTCCATCAGACCACCCCTTGGATTTCTGAAAATTGAGCACCCTAAACAGTCCGAGAGGTGGTCCAATGGACCACAAAATAAAGATTTGAAAAGGATTGGCATTATTGGAGTTTATTTGAGAAACAATATGCAATACTGATTTGTTTTGCCCAGCCATGGAAGATACTTGCCTTCAAAGTGCTTAATTCGGTGAAAAAAGTGGGGTGGTCCGACGGACCACACCTTGGATTTTTTTTAAATTTATGGCATCACTAAGGTCCAAGGGGTGGTCCATTGGACCACGGGCCTATTATTCAGGAATCGCCCTGCAGTTTTTTTTGCCCATGTTAGCACAGGTCGAACCTGCCCCTAGGATAGCATATCTAGGAGGACGGGTCAATTGCTTCTCCCCAAAAAAATTTAGAGGCGAAAAGAAAAAAAAGTGGTCCAATGGACCACCCCTTGGACCTTTAAGGGTTAAAAGTTTACATTTTTGGCAGGTATATCTGTATTATTTTTTTCACGAATTATGTGGAATTCATTCTGGCCTCAAAATTCTCATGGAAACGCTCATTTCACCCGGGCGAGAATTTTCAAGATGCGTGATATAGAATAAAATTTGTCACAAATTGTTGTCTTTGACCTGATTTTCTGCACTTTCATTTTCCGCACTTTCTAAAAAACCTTGTGCAGCTATTTCTAGTTGCTCAACAGTACTGCACAGGCCAAATATTTACTACCTGGGCAAAACAGTGCCAGGAAGCTTTTGACAGTCCCTCACGCGGCTCTCTTAGAAAAACTAAAAAGTGTTAACCTAATTGGATTGCTGATTTTCTCAGCTTCCGTACTCAGCAAGTATGCATAAATGGGGCTTGCTCACAAACCAGGGCCGTCACCTCTGGAGTCCCGCAGGGTAGTGTTCTGGCTCCTACTTTGTTTTCTATTTTTATAAATGACCTTCCCTCTACTGTTAGTTGTCTCATGAATTTGTTTGCGGATGACTGTGTCATTATGCAGGAAATTCACACTCCAGCTGATTCTCTTATCTTACAAAATGATCTTAAAAAAATTTTGGATTGGTGTCAGAAATGAGGAATGAGGCTAAACATTGAAAAATGTACTGTTGTCTGCTTTACCACTAAATTAAAGCCCATTCCCAGTAAATATTATTTTGTAAACGTTGAGTTACCGATTGCTGATCATGTGAAATACCTGGGACTCACCCTAACCAAGACTTTATCTTGGGATGCTCATTTAAATCAGATTGTTCGAAAGGCAAATTCTGCTCTGTTCTTCATTAGGCGCACCTTTTATAATGCTGGAATAGGTGTCAAGGAAAAAGTTTACTTTGCTTTGGTTCGTTCCCTTCTTGAATATGCTTCAACTGTGTGGGACCCCTATCGAATTATACAGATTGAAAATTTGGAGAGTTCAAAGAAGAGCGGCACGTTTTGTGACTGGTAGATATGCTCCTTTTGACAGTGTTACGTCAATGTTGCAAGACCTTGGATGGACTTCACTAGCTTCACGTAGAATGATCTCCCGACTTGCTGGTTTATTTTTGGGATTAAATAACGTGGGTAGCTGGTCAGAAATAAAGGACTTTTTGCTTCTGCCAAATTACCAAAACAGAAATGATCATGATTTTAAGCTTTGGTCAGGTGCCTTTCACAATGATGTGGGAAAGTATTCATTTGTGCACAGAAAGGTTAGGGATTGGAACTCTCTGCATCCCCGAGTGTTTGGAACCAGGGGTGATATCAATGTCGAAATGTTCAAACAACAGCATGTTTTTTTTTTCTGTTCTTCTTCGAGTGGTTGGTGTAAAGGCATATTCTGTCATTTCTTCTGCTTGTTGATCTCCATCCATATGTGTATTTTTTCTGCTCCGCAGCCAACCAGTTTGGGAAAGCCTTGCAAGAATGTCGGTGAAAACAGGCCGTCTGGACGTTGCAACGGTTTGTCTGGGTAAAATGAGATCGGCCAGTGCGGCTCGTCTTCTGAGGATCACTTCCAAGAAGGAGAGCGAACATGAAGTCAAACTGGCCACTTTGGCTGTTCTTCTGGGCATGAAGGTCAGGATCATTATTTCTTTGGTCGTGCTCCCCGTGTTTTCTCAAATTGAATACTGGTTTTGATTTCAGCAAACCAAAACCAATCGTCCCAAAATTTATTTTAAAAATCAGAAATTGTCAAATGTCTTGCCATGCCAAAATCAGTTGCTTGTTGACATTCCACCACAGGTTGTAGATTTCTGCAGAGTAAATCTCTCTTTGCAGGGCTTAAATGTCAGCATAAAATAGACTGGCAAGTGCCCAGATGCGCAGAAAAGGGATATTCTGCTTGCAAAAAAGGCAAATCTGCATGTCCTATCTGCAATGGGTGTTTGGATCCTATCGAAAACCAAGGTAACAAATTTTGCTCACATCCTCAATCTCAATTTCCTTATCAGTGTGTGCACCTCGTTGATGAAAGGTTGTTATGCTATCAAGACGGAGAAACTGCCACATCGTCAAAAAATGGGCATCATCGGGTTCTGAGTGCGGCACCTGATGTAAATACTGAGTTGTGTGATCGATGGTGGCATTTTGTTCAGGGGAAAGAGACACCATTCATTTTATTTTGTTGGGTGTCTTCATTTTTTTTTTGGTTTTGGAGAACCAGCAACATTGGAACAGCTTCCATATTCATTTCCCGGTGCTCTTCAAGGGCGATCAAAAGAATTGCATAGTTTTTTTATGGATATCAATGTTTGTGTTGACATCAGTGCCAAAAAATACCTTACACAATTTTATTAGATGATGGTTTTTTTATTAGATGATGGTTGATACAATTCTTCAATAGCAATTAGTGCTTCCCGTAACATCACACTCTTCGAGGTGTGGGCACTTTTTGCTATCTTTGTTAATGGATAAATGCAACGCTTGAAGATGATTTTTTGGCACTCCAGACAATTACAATCATCTGGTAGCATTTGAATGCTCTATTTTCAGGATGAAGCAGTGAATTTGTATTGTAAAGTTGGCCGTTACGACCTGCTGAATAAATTTTATCAAGACTCAAACAGATGGGATGAAGCAATAAAGATAGCCACAGAACATGACAGGATAAACTTACGAAACACTTATTATAATTATGCAAAGTATTTGGAAGCTGAAGGTATGACTTAATTTTTTCGTAAAGTAGTTTTTTTACTGGTACATCTTGCAGTCAGCCATGATGTTTCCAATTCCTTTTGACTTCGCGAACTGGTTCATTAGGTGCACCTCAGGACGTCACGTACCCGCAAAGGATGACCAAGATCCCCTTCTCTGGTAACTGGCCAATGATGTGGCCATGCGTAGGACATCAGAACCTTTAGAAGGTAATTCTTCCTTTTGGCCGGACGTCAAAGTTGAGCCTGTTTCGACCGGGAGCACCAGGATCTATGATGTTGTTCTAGACCCGCGGTGTCTCGTCAGTCCCCAGGACCGCTTCTTCAGGGTCTCTTCTGGGGAGACAGGCTGAAACGGCTCTTCGGACCTCCACCCTCGGAAGTTGCTGGTGACCTCAGCTGGGTTATATCACTGGTAGGGCTTGACCGATTCCGATCCCGATTATTAACCGATTTAACCTGTAAATACAGGTTCCGGTTTATCTGTATTCACAAAGAAAATCGGAATAAAAGATCGGTATTTTTGTATTTTCAATTCTTGCACTTTTTTGAGTGCGCGCCTTCCTTTTCTGTGGCTCTGGAACCGGCAAACGATCACCCACTGCGTGCGTTGACAGCATGTCGCAATGTCAATGCACAATTGGCTTTCATTGAAAAAAAAAAGTCAAATGATAATTTGCAGCAGCTGAAGATCACTCATGAGGCGGCTGGGCTGTTCTGTTCCTGTCGAAAGAACATTTTGTGGGCCACTGCAATGCAAAACTCCCCATAGAAACGGCCGTGTCAATTACTTTGTTTGTAACACACAGGTTTGCACTTACCCCCATCAATTGGTTTTATCTCTTGGTTGTGCCCAATTAATTATTGGAAATGCAATTGTTGCAATTTGTCCATGATATTTATCCATTTGCGATGAGTCTGTGTTGTGCAAAGAATTGCTGGTTTTTTTATTTACATTGGCACGCAGTGGTGGTTCCAGCGGGGGCAGAGGGGACAAACCCCCCTCCCCGGGCAAAAATTTTGATTCTTGAGGATTTTTTGAGGAGAACCACAATGTTGCTTGCACCCAATGAACCCCAAAAGAGCACAATTTCTAAATCTACTGGTGGACCTTGTCCCCAGATCCTCTTCCATGGATATCTGCTCTTCGTTGGAACCCTGCTTTGGATCTTCCCAAAATCCCATATTGTAAGCATGCCTTTTTTTGGGGTGTGACAAAATGCTGAACCTGCTTGTCTTGCTTGTCCTGCTGGAAACCTGCTTGTCCTGCTGGTAAAGGTTAAATATGTTAGATTATTGTTAGATTAGGTTATCCTAACCTAAACCTCACCTAACCCTGACTACACCCAAACCTGGCTATTACCAGCAGGACAAGCAAGACAAGCAGGTTCAGCGTTTTAGTCACTTCCCTTTTTTTGCCGTCCCCCATCCGAGGGAGGCTGAATTTGCCACTACAGAAATGGGTTGGTTGATGAAAGAGCAACATTGCTGATTCGTTTTTAAAACTGAACAACTTTATCTCAGTCATTTGTAGCAAAGCTGAGCAGCGGAGTCAGGTCTGTACATTTCTTTCAAAAGAAATGGCAGTCCACTCAAGCTGACTCTATCCAAAACAACTCAACCAGAGTGAGCACTCATGAGCAGTGGGAAAGGAAAAGTGCCAGTGAGAACACATCCCATTGTGCAGAATGAAGAGAGAACGAGTTAATGATGCCCCAGGGGCTAGGATAGCAAACAAATTATTGAAAATAAATGAGAAATAAATCATTACATGTGCCACAAAACTAAACGGTTGCGAGTTGAAGATGTTGAGTCAGATGAGATCGAAATGCAGTTCTACCTTTATTTTCTGTTTTTCTTTGTTACTGTCCATCAAAACATTAACTGCATCTATGATTGTGATGATGAATAAGCAAGTACATGGAAAACGGATAAAAAATCGGTAATCGGTATTTATCGGTATCCATAAAGAATTCATGATCGGAAATCGGTGAAATCGGAAAAAATCAACATCGGTCAAGCCCTACAGTGGTACATCTTGCAGCCAGCCATGATGTTTGCGGGTACGTGACGTCCCGAGGTGCACCGAATGAACCAGTTCGCGAAGTCAAAAAGAGTTGGAAGCATCATGGCTGGCTGCAAGCCCTACCAGTGATATAACCCAGCTGAGGTCACCAGCAACTTCCGAGGGTGGAGGTCCAAAGAGCCGTTTCAGCCTGTCTCCCCAGAAGAGACCCTCAAGAAGCGGTCCTGGGGACTGACGAGACACCGCGGGTCTAGAACATCATCATAGATCCTGGTGCTCCCGGTCGGAACAGGCTCAACTTTGACGTCCGGCCAAAGTTGAGCCTGTAAAGGCTCAACTTTGATGTAGTTTTTTAATCGATTTTGTTATCTGTACCCATCTTCTGAAAGAAGAGGAGATCTCATCTTTCAGACTTTTCAAACCATTTGTTTCTCAAGTCTGTTCATTTTCAGAATAGTCCGCACCCTTTTCACAGACGGATGTGCAAATTTGTGCAAAAAATCGGAATTCGGAGATTTTGCGCTGGGGGCATTAATTTTCGAAACTGTCGGTTTTCATCCCTCAATCGTTTGATAATTCTCTTCTCTGAGATTTTCACGATTTTTTTGTGGATCTGTCTGGTTGTCTGGCCTGTTCCGCTCCTGCTTTTAAGATCTGGTGCAATGTAAATGCTGTCCCGAGAAGAAGATTGCGCTGGTCTTCACTTTGCAATTGGACTGCCTGCAGTGGCTTGATGCCACAACCACTGTTGAGGACTGTTGTGGCCGACAATTGGAAAACAAGCACACAAATTCATGTCTGGAAAATTTCAAAATCATGTTTTGGTTGCTTTTCCATGTGTGATCAGTTTTGTCCAAGCAAACTTGCGCCGAACGAAAAGGGAAAAAATGTTGACACGCCGAGATTCGAACCCACGATCTTCGGATCCATCCCAAGACCAGTCGCTCTTCCACTGAGCCACCAGAACTAGCGAGAATTTCGGTTCTCAAATCTCGCTTAAATGAAAATTCTCAGATATTCAGGAAAGGAATATCGGGCAATTTGGGCACCACTCTCTGAACCCGCTCCCACTTTCGTTTTGCTGCGATTTTTGGCGTGGACCATTCTGAAAATTAACGCACTTTATATCAATTACTTTTTGAACAGATTATATTTTCCGATGCCTTTCCAACAATAATTAACCCCCAGCACTGAATAGTTTTTTGCATTATTTTTTACCAACTTTTTTACCAACTTTTTTTACCACATTTTTTTTACCAATTACCTGCCAAACCAGGCACAAAATGAGTTTTATGAGATTATCAGCTGATTCTCCACAATTTTTTACATAGGCATGCTAATTCTCAACGTTACCCTGTTAGCCACAATGGAGTTATGACCATCGAAGGACCATAACGAAATGTGAATCTGTTTTTATTTTACGAAAAACTTTTCAATCGAGGTTCACTTTTTTTTTTCACTTCAATCAAGGTTTTCTCGCTTTAGCATTTTCCAGCGATTGCCAAGCTTTTTGAAGTGAGATCTCAGAAACCGTGCGTGCTTGAAAGATGAAAATTGATGTACGTACTTATGTTAAAATGTGAAAGTCCAGCTGATGGAATTCAGAATTTTGGTTTTCTGAAGAGAAGAACTGTTATGACTGTTTTTACAAAAAAATAAAAGAATAAAAAAATAAAAAAATAAAAAATAACATCCAAAAGACAAACTTTTCTGTGCATTGACTAATATTGCAGTTTATGCCTACCACAAATTGAAATCTGACTTCATCATGCAGATTTTCACTCT
>JASGXE010007997.1:0-17417 GCA_030068105.1 Sinentomon sp. SZTP_YWyxl
ACTTTTAACATGTTTTGCAAACTTTAGAATTACGACAATGTTCAAGCCATCTTTGCCTCACATCGGCTATGATTTTTGAAAAACCAAATGAACCCTTGCTGATCATCCTCAGTAGATTTGTCACCCGAGGCTTGCTCTCATTCATTGTGATATTTCATGAAATATTTCCAGATTATGTCAGTTGTTCTTGAAGTTGATAGAAATTTGGATAAAATTTGAGTAGCCGTAAATCTTAAAATACGAATCTATCTTTAGTTTCGATTTGTCATTTTGAGTATTGAGTCGACAAAAAACAAAAAATGTGAGTCGACGAAACTAGTCTCATTTTACACTCTGTATTTTTGTTCTTTTCAATTAATAATTTTATTCGCTAAAAAATTATTTGTTTTTCAATTTTACTACACTCTAAACACGAACTTCAGGTTGGAACACCATATTTTAACATGGGCTTTGGTAGGATGTGTTCTTTTAAGAAAATTAATGGAACACGTGGTGCATTTTTGGAACACATTGAGTGTTACATTTAGAACACTTAAGATGTTCCAAATCGCTAATGTGTTCCAAATCTGTGATAAAATTGCCACAGATTTGTAACAATCAGAGCGCTGTTCCAAGAGCACACCACGTGTTCCATTAATGCTCTTAAAAGAACACTTCCTCTCTAAGCCTCTGTTAATATATGGTGTTCCAACCTAAACTTCGTGTTTAGAGTGTAGTGTCAGAGCAATGACAATTTCTAAGGGGCAGGCAATAGTCGAAAAGATCAAGAGCGTTACTGTGAAATCAATCAAATCACTTTTTTGTTCAATTGTAAAATCCTCTGCTCGCATTGGCTTAGAATTTCAGTTACTCAGAAACCCGCCGATTCTATTCTGAAGTATTTGTTTTCCTTCATTAGTCCAAATTCAGAATCTCATTCACAACGACGAGACCAGCGCTAAAACTGGAAACGGTGAGCTCAAACCGTTCTATCGTATAGTGATTACGCTATCTAGTTCAACCCAAAATGGAACTTGAACAGATGATAAGAGGTTGCAAGGATTTTCGACACTTGCAATAAATGTGCGCATTCTTGATCGCACCATTTAGAGAATTTACCACTGCAAGATTGGTCTTCACGTTGGCGTGACAAAATCTGCCTACACACAACGACTTCCTTTGACTTTCAAGTGCCATTCTTTTCCCAAAATGATTTCATAATTGATTATGGACTTCTGCCGTCTGGAAGCCTTTGACCGTCGCCAAAATGCGACTTAGGTCGCAGAATCATTCGGTTTACTCATTACTCGTTTTTTTTTTGTAAACGTGTATCGCATAACCGTCAATCAATCTCGCTAGTTCCTTTGCTTCGGCTGTTAGAGGGCGTTCTCAGGTTATTCCGGTGGTGGAACGCTCCGAACGCTTCCCATCTCCATTTATCTCGATTCACAGGATGGTTTTATTGCCTGGAGTGCCGGAATTTATCCTTCATGTTCAGATTTGAAACCTTCTGTCGCCACTGAGAATGAAAAACTATCTGGCTCCCTGTCGCTGGAAAAGTGTGATGACCTTCATTTTTTGATCAACCGACAGAAAAGCCACTGCCGAACCTGGAAACCAGTTTGCTGCCCTGTTTCCGAACCACAAACCACGTGGGCATTTTTAAAAATTTGCGCAACTCATTGCTCGACTATGGTGGCGTGTTGCAAACCAATCCGAGATCAAATGGATCTTCTTCTATTGGCGGGTGCAGCGGACATGCAAAATACGGTAATAGGCAGGGCGAAAACACATTGCAATTTTAATGAGGAGGAACCAGATGGCTGATCTTGGATGACTTTTCAGATGGGCACGTGTTTCGTCCTTTCTGTTGGAAGCAAAAACCAAGCGCAACGCTCCCGGGGAGGTGCAAGAAAATCGAAAAGGAGCGATGCGATGCGAAAGGCTGCCGATAATTATTGTCGATCCGCAATTCGTTTTCAATCTAGAGAATCAATCGGCGATTGGTATTCCATTACAGAGCAATCTAGTATATTTGACTGCAATGAGAATGAGAAAAATATAAGAAAGAAGTCATCGAAAGCCCCTCGGCTGCGTGTGACGATGAATGAAAACGTTATTGATGGGGTAGATGCAATGAGAGGGGTGTCACCCAAGTATAGGTGATTCGCAGTAATTATGCTAAGATTTCACGGGTTCGTCCAACGCGTTGTGTGGAGAGGGAAGAGGTGGGGAGACCTTCAGGAGACAAAAACAATGAACACACCGAATGATAAATTTCATGAAAAAGAGGCAACACAAAAACTGACAGCTGAATATCATCAGAACAGCGAATGATGGGATCATTTTTTTGA
This sequence comes from Sinentomon sp. SZTP_YWyxl, assembly GCA_030068105.1. Taxonomy (NCBI): domain Eukaryota; kingdom Metazoa; phylum Arthropoda; class Protura; order Sinentomata; family Sinentomidae; genus Sinentomon; species Sinentomon sp. SZTP_YWyxl. The sequence goes on from JASGXE010007997.1 coordinate 2,334, forward strand.
AAAAACAGTCCAGCAAGAGAAAGTTTGTATTTATAATGATGGACCTTATTCCTAAAAGGCATGGTGACGGTACACCCTCATTTGTATGGAATGTGCGGTGAAAATTGTGGCTATTTGCTTCATTTCATTCGGTGGGAGTTGAATCAGCTGGAGCAAATGGTTTGTCTGTGAGAGAAAAGTGAACAATCCGTTGGCCAAGGAAAGCCAGGTCGAAAGTCTATCATGTCATCCATGCTCTTATTGACATCTGCGCGTTGCATGGATATTTGTGACATTGTTTAAATTGTTGCGTCGGCGAAATTCTTTCGCTTGCTTGGTGAAAATAAATCAAATTGTTTTGTACGAATGGCGAAGTAATAGTTAACACAATTTAACTAATGATACGATCTAAGCATTTCTTTCAAAAATGTTCAACAAAGAAAAAAACTTTTTTTAGGTTTTAAAACCCGTAAAATTTGTTTCAGTCCAATAAAGCGCCTCTTGACACAAATCTTTGCAGATGACAAAATTTGTGGACAGTTTAGGTTATTCGCGATATGATCCATATAATACTGCGCTGGACACTAAATATTGCTCGATTGTGAAAGGGTGATTCGCAAGATACACTAGACGAAATTTATGTGGCAGGGATCCCCAATCGGTGTTCAATAACAAGTGATGTACCGAAATAACTAGGCAGCAGCTTTGTGGAGAGGTTGGTGGACAAGCTCTCCATTGTCCTTTCATATTGGAAGACATTTTGATCATATTTAAATTCTTCATGATTTTCCACAAAATGCACGGCCGGGACATCAAGAACTACGAGCAGAAATTCAATCACCATGGTTGCAATGGTTTGGCTGAGAGTGCAGATGGATGCATTGTCTTTAGCTACAAGCAGGAATGTAGATAGTTTCACTGTCAAAAGCACACAGAGATTCCTGTGTACAGTTGCGGCGGAAAAAGATTACTCATACATGTGTTTTTCCCATTTGATTGTTGCCTCCGAAACTTTTCTTTCTTTCTTTTTACTCTTATGCATTTGGCAGAAATTAAAGCGCCAAATTGCAACGGAGCTTTCTAGAGGTGTCAGATTTTGACATTAGTGATGAAAGAGGATCTTTTATTTCTACAGCATGGAGTTTTTACTAAAATCTCAAGAATGGAAATTTTTCACATGTGTGGGTAATCTTTTTCCCCCACCAGTATACACGTTGGCATGCGGGCATATAAAACGTATTGCTCACAAAAAGGGTAGCACAACATATGGAGATTATCAAAAGTCCTCGAACATTTTGGCGATAATTTTAATTGCTGGTTAACACAGGGGTCATCTGATTCAACAGTCCTTTGTGAAACATCACGCCTCACACTAGTGTCATGATGTTTTGTGGCGCATATTGCCATTGATTAGAAATGGCGCCTGAGTTTATTACGAACTTCTATGTCGAAGACTTTTGTGCATGCCAACTTGTTACTTTGGAGCTCGCGCGCTTTGCTTCTCCTTTGCGGATAAACAGTTCAGTTTTTGTCCATTGCCTCAATTGCGATATCTTGATTTAAGGAAAGACCCTGAAATTTCACTTTGATGGCTTCACAGATTTCAGCGCTGATTTAATGAAGAAAACAAGGATACCGGGGACATTCATAAACTTGACCAAAAATGGATTGGATACCAGCGAGATGCAAACCAGAAGTTAGTATGAAGCGACGTACTGCTACAAGCTTGATTTTGTGAGATGCGGGCCAAAATTTAATGACATTTTTATTTTTCGGAAAAATTGTATGGCAGGTTTCATTGTCAATATAGACCTCAATTTTGTGACCCAATTTTTGGGAATACTACCAGGAAATATATTCAGCGTTCAATTGCGCAACGCCTACCAAGGTGCTGATGCGGGCTTCCAAATATTACTCTGCCGATTTGATTGAAATTCAGGAGGAGTTACTTGTATCTACCTTTTGTCTGATCTGATAAATTCGACTCATCGACAGCTGATATTAATTTAGCTAGCCTAAACGTGGACTTTTACACTCGGACATCGTTGATTGGTTTAAACATCAAGTAGAAAACAGTATTTTCACTCAAGGTTAATCGCAGAAATCCAAGACTTCAACGATTTTCCCAGCTCTCTACTCCTGATGATGTCATATGAAATTTGAGGAACCTTTGCAGGAATATTACCACAGGAAAAAATTCTTCCATGCGCACGCGTACTCAATGTTTCGTCACTATGCTACTGCAACTTACCTGCCAATGTTTCTTTACAGCCCCGACAAGGCATGCCAACTACAATTTTTAGAATTACGAATACTTCATAATTTTTTTCCGCTGTCTTTTTGCAGCCAAGGAGATACTAAACGATCCACAGTACGAACAACTCCTGAACGAAGCATCGAACTTAATAGTCTATGAATACGACCCAAATGTGACAATCCTCGAGCATATATGTACGCCTTCGATGAAGATGCCATACGCAGCATGATAACAAACAAGACAACTCGACGTGTGCTGCAGACATACTTTTCTTCCGCCGATCTCGACTTGAACGATGAAAAATGAGCCTCTTTTGTTTTCGTGTGCCGGTGACTTTTTTCTTAGCCACTGAATACTACTCATTTTAACTTTTCACATTCATTGCAAAAATTTTCACTCCAGTATATCCAGGTACTATTTTTCCGCGTTGAGAGTTGTTTTGTGTCTCTTTTCTCCTTGCGGTATTTCCCGTCAGGGAATTTTTTTTCCATTTTCCAGCGCTCTTGGTCCGGGATGCTAGTTCATTATCTGCCAGCTCTTTTTTGCCGTCTTTCTTTTGTCATCTGCTCCAAGTTCCGAGCACCTTTTCTGTTCTTTACATTCTCCCTTCAGCCGTCTGCCAGATTATATTTCACCTGTTCGCTAATGTCAATGTTAATTCTACGTTTTTCATATTTTCCAAGTCGTGCGTGTCAATTCTTCCGTCATCTTATTGTTTATCCTCAGATAATTCAGTCTGTTTTTATTTTTATTTATCATTCGGTAACTGCACCTTTTCAAATAGGATCTCCAACTCTTAAATTCACCCCAGGCATATTTGCGCTCCCTGTTAAACTTTACGAGGAGCGCTCGTTTTTCTTCCTTCTTACTCTTCCATTCTTTTAATATCATGGAATCAAATTTGATCTCCAAATCTTAAATTCGCCGCAGGCATATTTGCGCTCCCTGTTAAACTTTACGAGGAGCGCTCGTTTTTCTTCCTTCTTACTCTTCCATTCTTTTAATATCATGGAATCAAATTTGATCTCCAAATCTTAAATTCGCCGCAGGCATATTTGCGCCCCCTGTTTAACTTTACGAGGCGCGTGCGTTTTTCTTCCTTCTTACTCTTCCATTCTTTTAGTATCATGGAATCAAATTTGATATCCAAATCTTAAATTCGCCGCAGGCATATTTGCGCCCCCTGTTTAACTTTACGAGGCGCGTGCGTTTTTCTTCTTTCTTACTGTTCCATTCTTTTAATATCATGGAATCAAATTTGATCTCCAATTTAAATTCGCCGCAGGCATATTTGCGCCCCCTGTTTAACTTTACGAGGCGCGTGCGTTTTTCTTCTTTCTTACTGTTCCATTCTTTTAATATCATGGAATCAAATTTGATCTCCAAATCTTAAATTCGCCGCAGGCATATTTGCGCCCCCTGTTTAACTTTACGAGGCGCGTGCGATTTTCTTCCTTCTTATTGTTCCATTCTTTTAGTATCATGAAATCAAATTGGATCTCCAAATCTTAAATCGCCGCAGGCATATTTGCGCCCCCTGTTTAACTTTACGAGGCGCGTGCGTTTTTCTTCTTTCTTACTGTTCCATTCTTTAATATCATGGAATCAAATTTGATCTCCAAATCTTAAATTCGCCGCAGGCATATTTGCGCCCCCTGTTTAACTTTACGAGGCGCGTGCGTTTTTCTTCCTTCTTACTGTTCCATTCTTTTAGTATCATGGAATCAAATTTGATCTCCAAATCTTAAATTCGCCGCAGACATATTTGCGCCCCCTGTTTAACTTTTCGAGGCGCGCGCGTTTTCTTCTTTCTTACTCTTCCATTCTTTTAATATCATGGAATCAAATTTGATCTCCAAATCTTAAATTCGCCGCAGGCATATTTGCGCCCCCTGTTTAACTTTACGAGGCGCGTGCGTTTTTCTTCCTTCTTACTGTTCCATTCTTTAGTATCATGGAATCAAATTGGATCTCCAAGTCTTAAATTCGCCGCAGGCATATTTGCGCCCCCTGTTTAACTTTACGAGGCGCGCGCGTTTTTTTCTTCTTACTCTTCCATTCTTTTAATATCATGGAATCAAATTGGATCTCCAAGTCTTAAATTCGCCGCAGGCATATTTGCGCCCCCTGTTTAACTTTACGAGGCGCGCGCGTTTTTCTTCCTTCTTACTCTTCCATTCTTTTAATATCATGGAATCAAATTTGATCTCCAAGTCTTAAATTCGGCGAAGGCATTTTGCGCCCCTGTTTAACTTTACGAGGGCGTGCGTTTTTCTTCCTTCTTACTGTTCCATTCTTTTAGTATCATGGAATCAAATTTGATCTCCAAGTCTTAAATTCGCCGCAGGCATATTTGCGCCCCCTGTTTAACTTTACGAGGCGCGTGCGTTTTTCTTCCTTCTTACTGTTCCATTCTTTTAGTATCATGGAATCAAATTGGATCTCCAAATCTTAAATTCGCCGCAGGCATATTTGCGCCCCCTGTTTAACTTTACGAGGCGCGTGCGTTTTTCTTCCTTCTTACTGTTCCATTCTTTTAGTATCATGGAATCAAATTTGATCTCCAAATCTTAAATTCGCCGCAGACATATTTGCGCCCCCTGTTTAACTTTTCGAGGCGCGCGCGTTTTTCTTCTTTCTTACTCTTCCATTCTTTTAATATCATGGAATCAAATTTGATCTCCAAATCTTAAATTCGCCGCAGGCATATTTGCGCCCCCTGTTTAACTTTACGAGGCGCGTGCGTTTTTCTTCCTTCTTACTGTTCCATTCTTTTAGTATCATGGAATCAAATTGGATCTCCAAGTCTTAAATTCGCCGCAGGCATATTTGCGCCACCTGTTTAACTTTACGAGGCGCGTGCGTTTTTCTTCCTTCTTACTGTTCCATTCTTTTAACATCATGGAATCAAATTGGATCTCCAAGTCTTAAATTCGCCGCAGGCATATTTGCGCCCCCTGTTTAACTTTACGAGGCGCGTGCGTTTTTCTTCCTTCTTACTGTTCCATTCTTTTAATATCATGGAATCAAATTTGATCTCCAAATCTTAAATTCGCCGCAGGCATATTTGCGCCCCCTGTTTAACTTTACGAGGCGCGTGCGTTTTTCTTCCTTCTTACTGTTCCATTCTTTTAGTATCATGGAATCAAATTTGATCTCCAAGTCTTAAATTCGCCGCAGGCATATTTGCGCCCCCTGTTTAACTTTACGAGGCGCGTGCGTTTTTCTTCCTTCTTACTGTTCCAATCTTTTAGTATCATGGAATCAAATTGGATCTCCAAGTCTTAAATTCGCCGCAGGCATATTTGAGCCCCCTGCTTGACTTTACGATGCGCACGCGTTTTTCTTCCTTCTTACTGTTCCATTCTTTTAATATCATGGAATCAAATTGGATCTCCAAGTCTTAAATTCGCCGCAGGCATATTTGAGCCCACTGCTTGACTTTACGATGCGCACGCGTTTTTCTTCCTTCTTACTGTTCCATTCTTTTAATATCATGGAATCAAATTGGATCTCCAAGTCTTAAATTCGCATCAGACATACTTTCGCCCCCTGCTTAAATTTACGAGGCGCACGCGTTTTTCTTCCTTCTTACTGTTCCATTCTTTTAATATCATGGAATGAAATTGGATCTCCTAGTCTTAAATTCGCCGCAGGCATACTTTCGCCCCCTGCTTAACTTTACGAGGCGCGCGCGTTTTTCTTCCTTCTTACTCTTCCATTCTTTTAATATCATGGAATCAAATTGGATCTCCAAGTCTTAAATTCGCCGCAAACATACTTTCGCCCCCTGCTTAAATTTACGAGGCGCATGCGTTTTTCTTCCCTTTTACTCTTCCAATCTTTCAATATCATGGAATCAAATTGGATCTCCAAGTCTGAAATTCGCCGCAGACATACTTTCGCCCCCTGATTAAATTTACGAGGCGCACGCGTTTTTCTTCCTTTTTACTCTTCCATTCTTTTAATCATCATCATCATCATCATCAACCGCCATCTGAGCTGACAGCCATACGGCCGGTGGCTCGGCGAGGAGGGCCACTCTGGCTGAAAGCCATTACCTCAACCATTTTACCTCAACCTGTCGGCCATTGTCCGACTCTTCAAAAACATTAACATAACACTCACAACTTGTGACACCCACAACTTGTGACACACTCTCTGCCACCAAGTGCAGAAAACTTTGCTTATGTCTATCTTGTCTTATCTAACTATCTATATGTATCTAATTTGTTTTTTTTTTTTTTTTTTTTTTTAACATGCAGTCATGCACAAAAGGTTAAACGTTCAGGAAAAGTCAAAACTGCATCCGAGCCTGAAATGGACAAAAGAAAATAAAACCTGGAACGACAAAAATAAAACAAAATGGGCCAGAAATGAAGAATGAAGCATTTCAAAATGGTAGGCATTTCTACACCTGAAATGAAGAATAAATTAAGACCTGAAACGAAAAGAAGATGAGATCTAAAAAAGCAGAATGGTTAACCTTCGAGTATATAGAACAGTCAAAGTTTCATAATACATGAAAATCGATACGAAAAGCAGGCAAATGAAGTGAACGTAAAAGTAAACGATGGGAATGAAATACTGGGAATTTGTTAGATCAATGAATCAGCTTGAATGACAAAATGTGAGCAACAAACAATGCCTTAACATGAATACAGGTTCTTTTGAAACCAGGCCTTGGATGATGCTTTACCGGAATGGTATAATTCACTCATTAAGTCCCGAGGCAGGGAATTCCAGTCACGGATAGTGCGAGGAGTAAAAGAATAATGGAATACATCCTTGTTACAGCTTATTTGCTGGATTTTCATTCTATGGTCCCATCGAGAAGTATAATTTGGAGGCTGTATAGAAGATCTAAGTCAGTTAGGAAAGAACATGAACTAGAATAGATGTGAGAGAGCAAGGCAAGCCTCGAGCATTTGCGTCTTCCAGCAAGAGAACACCATCCTAGGTCTTTAATCATAGCGGAGGGGCTATCAAATCTTGCAAATCGATTAGTTACAAATCTCGCCGCTTTCCTCTGGATGGCTTCTACGGCTTCAACTTCGCACAGCTTAAAAGGGTCCCAAACAGCCGAAGAATACTCGAGAAGTGGTCTAACAAGGGAAAAATATGCGGCGGATTTGGTGTCGCTCGTTCCATGCTTTAGAGTCCTCCTCACTAGGTACAGCATACGATTAGCCTTGCTAATAACTGAGGAAACATGCTTACCCCAGCTCAAGTTTCTTGAAAAGGTCAAGCCGAGATATTTGTATTCGTTCACGGAATTTAAGACACCAGAACTCAGAGTGTACTGGAACTGAACATGAGCAACTTTGATGTGACTGGAAGGAGGGCACACTTGTCAAAATTTAGCTGCATCTGGTTTGTTTTACACCAAGATTCGATTTGCCTGAGATCCGACTGCAATAGTTCTCTGTCTCCAGCCTCACGGACGATTTTGTAAATTAGACAATCATCGGCAAATAAACGCACACTACAGGACAGTTTCGAAGCAAGGTCGTTGATGTAGACAAGAAATAAAATTGGACCAAGTACACTTCCTTGAGGAACGCCAGACGTTACGGGAATAACGTCGGAAGACACACCCTCTAGTACAACTGATTGCTGCCGAGAGGTCAAGAAAGACCGCAAGACGTCTAGAAATCTGCCACCTACCCCGAGTGCTGCCAATTTCGAGAGGAGTCGCTGGTGGGGTACCCTATCAAAGGCTTTCGAGAAATCAAGAAATATCAGATCGACATCGAGGCTCGAGTCAGCGGCTCTAGAAATCTCTTGGAACACCCTCGCTAACTGCATTTCACAGGATCTTCCCTTGCGGAAGCCAAATTGATCTTCAATGAGATAATCATTTACTTCTAGATAGGAAGCCAGTGTAGAGCACAATATATGTTCAAACAATTTGGAGCAAACACTGGTCAAGGAGATTGGACGATAGTTGGATGGGTCAGATCTGGAGCCGGTCTTGAATATTGGCGTCACGTTCGCAATTTTCCAATCACTGGGGATGGCGCCCTGAGAATGCAACGTGTGTACAGGAGCTCTAAAAAGGAAGCAAATTCATTAGGTGCAGTCCTGAGAAACTTTGCGGAGATAGCATCTGGACCGGGTGACTTGTTGGGATTGAGGTCATTGATAAGAGATATAATTCCTGCTTTAGAAATGTGGACGTCAAGGAGAGCAGGTGCCTCGGAAGAAAAAGGCCCTATGTCTTCTTATCCTCATCCGTGAATACGGAGGCAAAGAATTGATTGAGAACGTTGGCTTTCTGCACAGGCTCACAAGCAACGGTATCGTGGGTCTTCAGAGCAGGGATCGAAGAGGAGGCACCCTTGGTCTTATATTTTAAATAACTGAAGAACTTCTTTGGTCTATGCTTCAGTTCCTCCGGGAGGGAGCTCCGGATGTACTGCGTCTCGGCGTTACGCTTAGCCGCATTGAGTTCAGTGCGCAGCTTCTTGAATTCGTCCAGATGAGCTTGTGAATAGAGGCGACGTTTGTGAGCAGACCTGCATTTGACCTTCAGGGATGAATTTTCTTTGAATTGTACCAGGGCGGAATGTTGGAATCCTTTATAACCTTGTGGGGCACGTAAAGGTCAAGGGCCGTCGAAAAGGTCGAGCGGATTTGACTCCAAAGCTGATCAACATTTAATGCAGCCGACTTTTGGGCAATCATAGAGAACTCCCGACGAAGATGCGATTTCAACTCAGGACGTTGGCTCTGCAAAAGCGCCAAATTTTGCGGCAGGCTTTGACCGCTCTCTGAGTGGACAGGCGGAATCTGGACAAAACAATGTGATGGTCACTGATGCCGTCGACGATTTCAGTTTCAATTGCGCACTCAGGTAAATTCGTGAAGACCAAATCGAGGATGTTGGCTGAAGAGGCGGTGATTCGGGTGGATGAACGAACGAGTTGCTCAAAACCAAGGGATACAAAGTCTGAAACTTTACGGTGAGCGAGACTAGCAGTTTCCGGGTTTGAAATGATGGGCGCGTCCAGTTAATTGAGGAAGGTTAAAGTCGCTCCGACGATAACCATGTTGTTAAACGACTGAACACTGTTAAAGCTTCTTATCTCAGTGGAGATGCTTTCGAAAATGGCATATGAATTGGCAGAGGGAGGGCGATATGCTGAGATGACCATAACCTTTTTCCCTTTGTCTAAACAACGCAGGGATATCGCAGGGCCTAACGATTCATTGGAAAAAAGACCTTTGGATGGAAAAAACCCCACCCCCAGTAATTCGGTGCCTCACATTGTGTTCGGGGCAAAACTGCGGGAATAACAAGATGATCCCCCCAAATAACTCCGGGTTGTGAATTAACAATTGAGTGAAATTGTGGGTTTTGTTAATAAACGGGAGTTAATAAAAGAAATGATAATTCGCCCTGATTCCGCATTGGTATTCTTGCTTCTCAGCGATTGCCGTTCGGCCCTTGGACGGGCGCACCTAAGTTAAAAAGACAAAATTTCTTTATTAAGTGTAGCAGCGGCCAGAACAGCTCCAACTCCGTTGTAATGGATCATATCAGATTGCTCCAGGTAGGATCCTTTGGTACTTCTCCATATCCAAGTACTCAGCTCCCCATTTCGACGCATTGAAAGCGATGTGACCGTTGAGCTCTGCAATTCTCCTCTTCACGTGCCTTCCTTTGTCTTCCCTTAGGGGAATGCTGCACACATGAATCTTGACTATCTGGTCCTTTATTCGGGCGAGTTGGTCAATTCCTGCGAAAAGAGTTTCAAAAGAAGAAATTATTTTCCGATCGTGGCTGCAGGGGATGTCGTTCAAACCGGCATGGACGATGATCTGGAGCTCGGCACCAGATCAAATTGAATCAAATTGAATCAAGAATCAAATTGCATCTCCAAGTCTTAAATTCGCCGCAGGCATAATTTTGCGCCCTGCTTAAGTTTACGAGGCGCGCGCGTTTTTCTTCCTTCTTACTCTTCCATTCTTTAAAAATCATGGAATCAAATTGGATCTCCAAGTCTTAAATTCGCCGCAGGCATAATTTTGCGCCCTGCTTAACTTTACGAGGCTCGCGCGTTTTTCTTCCTTCTTACTCTTCCATTCTTTTAATATCATGGAATCAAATTGGATCTCCAAGTCTTAAATTCGCCGCAGGCATAATTTTGCGCCCTGCTTAAGTTTACGAGGCGCGCGCGTTTTTCTTCCTTCTTACTCTTCCATTCTTTTTATATCATGGAATTAAATTGGATCTCCAAGTCTTAAATTCGCCGCCGGCATACTTTCGCCCCCTGCTTAACATTACGAGGCGCGCGCGTTTTTCTTCCTTCTTACTCTTCCATTCTTTTAATATCATGGAATCAAATTTGATCTCCAAATCTTAAATTATTCGCAGGCATATTTGCGCCCCCTGCTTAACTTTACGAGGCGCGCGTGTTTTTCTTCCTTCTTACTCTCCCATTCTTTTAATATCATGGAATCAAATTTGATCTTCAAGTCTTAAATTCGGCGCAGGCATATTTGCACCCCTCTTTAACTTTACGAGGCGCGCGCGTTTTTCTTCCATCTCCGGTTTTGCCTATTTCCATTCTGCGTTATTCGCTCTCTCCTGCCAATTATTATCCAAAAATGCTGTCAGTACACACCTGTACTTCTTCTAGATTGCCTAAATTACTTCCACGTAGGCCAAGACTTGTCTTACTTCCAATATGTCCAATATTTGTCAGTGACAGATCCGATTTCTTTTCATTTGGCAGCAGTGGATAATGATTTAAATTTTGCATATTTTTCTTATTTTTTCCTAAAATCCCTCCAGCTAACAACTTTTTTTTATTCAAAGCTCGTTTTCTTGTGGCTACTTTACCATTTTTGTTCCCGAATTCTTCAACTAATTTGTTGTTTTTGCATGTGAATAAATTCCTTTTCCGCTTGCTTTCATCTACGAATATTTTTAGGCATTGTTTTGATATCCAGATTTCGTTGATAAAACTTTTGGGCTTGTCATACACATTCTTCGAGAAATGCCCAATAATTGGTTTCTACATGTTTTTTCCTGCCTATCCACGCAATCAATTTCTTTCAAGCTGCTTTCATCAAGCTGTACTGCAAATTTTTCCATACCACCTGCATTCTTTGTTTTCTGTAACTTGCCTCAACATCATTCTTTTTGGCTTACAGTTGGTATTTTTTCAGTTTATGGCAGAATTCCATGTTTCTTCCATGTGTGGTCGCTGACTCGACTCTTGCCAGTTCATCAGAACCACCAGAAAGGTATAGTCTGCTGTTCCATGTTTCTCACAATTGAGATCGCTGACTCTTGCCAGTTCCTCGAAGAACGCAGTCCATGAGAAAGGTATAATCTGTTCCAAGTTTCATACAAGTGAGATCGCTGAACCTTTGTCAGGAACTCAGAACGTAGTCCACCAGAAAGGAATAGTCTGAGCGTGGCGAAATGATGATGTCAGCTGTGGGATTTCCTTCGCAGATTTTTTTACGGTGGATTAAGGTAGAAAAGGTCTCGGGAAACGTTGTATATCATTGGTATTTCTTGTCGGATTTTGATAATTTGGGTCTAAGGAAAGCAAAAGAATTGGCGAAACCAACTAACATGAAATAGTTGCTTTCTCGCGAATTATTTTATTTTTTTTTATTATTATTTATTCAATACTGCCCACAAAGGAAATCGTGGCAGAACGACGAAAAAATCTGAGTCAAACAGTAAAAAACAATCACATGTCATGAAATAAAACAAAACAACAGGAAAAAAAACATGGAAAAGGGTCACACGACAGGTCAGGAGCTGCAAGGTGCGATGCCTAGGGATGCCTTAGCTTTTGTAGGGAGACACGCTGGAAAGGGAATTCCAGTCTCTTACAGTGCGAGGGAAGAAAGAATTAAAATATCGATTTGTGCTACAAATGGGGGATGTGAGAGCAAGACCGTTGTCGGTTCTACGTTGGTTCTTTTTAATTGAAAAACATGATGGTGTGGAGAAATTGCAAGAGTGGGTAACAATATCGCTTAGTAGCTTTATTCTACGCTCTCGTCGTCGCTGAGCCAAAGGGGTTATGCCGAGTTCTTTCAGAAGACCGGACACACTGACGTTGCGTTCGAAAGATCCCGTGATCATTCTAGCAGCTCTTCTTTGGCTCATTTCTAACTTCGAAATATCCGCCTGAGTACCGGGGCCCCACACTGTGCACGAGTATTCCAGGATTGGCAAAACAGAGGAAATGTATGCTTTAAGCTTGGCACGACGGGAAGAATACCGGATATATAACTTGAGACAAACCACAAGGCCTTGCTGGCTTTTTCACAAGTAAACCGGACGTGATCTTTCCATGATAGATCGTTTGAAATTAAGACCCCCAGGTCTTATTGCGAAACATAAATGCATAAAAACGAATACTGTTAGTAGAGAGGAATTCGTCTTTAGTTGGGACCTCCAAATGTTAAAAGTGAGGAGAGGGGGTCTACAATATATTGGAATTGTGGAATTGGGTAAACCTCCCTTTTGAGTTGTTTTTAGTTTTCGGGGGAAACTGATACTTTGGGGAACTATAGCACTCCACTGGACTTTTCTGTCATCTGACCTCGCCAAAACCAACGAGAATTTATAGCGTCTTATTTCAGGCTCACTTGGCCCAACTTTAATTACTTTCGGCGCTTGTGCCGACGGTATTACTTCTTGCTCTGGATCCCTGACAATATCTCACAATCCCTTGGATCCGGGATTATTCACTTGAGACGATACCTGTCCTCTTATTTCAGGACCACTGAAATTACTCGGCTCCCTTTTACAAGGGTTATATGTAGCACACTGAGAAATCGTCCTATTATTTCAGGACCGCCAATTATTATCCCTCTTCTCTGGGATATAATTACACTTCAAAATTGACATTGGTTAAATGTCGAGCTGCTGAGTCGAACTCCGAATAACAGGCAACTTTCTGCAAAAGTGCTCCGTTACTCTGTTCACCCCAAATGAAAGTCGTCCCTCGCGGGAAAAGTTCTGAGACCCTTAGATGGTTAATGGCTCACCAACCAAAGGCGATGGTTTTTGGAATTAACCAGCCTCACACAAAAATCCACAATACGTTTGGTTCCCATAAAGTGTAATGTTAACAATTCTGGATCTTGACCAATTCACAATTCGGTGAGGTAAAAGTTTCTCGTGGTCCACTCAAGAAAACACTAAATGTTTCTCCCTAATGTTTACCAAGTGTTCCCCATAAATTGCTTCAGTTTCCTCTCATTAAAATAGATCACAACAATCGAACCTGAATCCCAGCGTTCGAGTTCGTTGTCCCTGTAGACATCCGCAACCCTCGTTTCACTTCAGATAATTGTCAGCTCTGAGATGAAGATGATCAACACAGAGTTTTTCATTTCTAGAATTCAATTTTTTATTTATTGCTAAAACCCATGATTTTCCCCATTTACAAACACTCCGTTTTCAAGAATAGACTTTTAGAAAAAGGTTACATGGTGTTTGAGGGGTGGTGTTTTCCCGGGTAAAGTTTTCCCCATTTTCTCTCACAGTATTAGCACATTTTAAACTTTCGGGACATTGGACTCTGACTCACCGAGAACAACACGTAAAACGCAAGTTGCGACTTTGGGCTGTCTGCAACTTTCGATCGACTCCGCACTTCCCACCGAACTTCTCGTCAGCTCCCCTTCTCCACAACTTCACTCCTCGACTTATCCAACGCGACTGCCTCGATTTTTCTGATCGATTTTTCACCGAACATTTTTCCATTACGCAACACCTTCCAAATCCCAAAAGTAAAACAAAATCCCCTAAGAAAACCTTAATATTTTTGGCTGACGAAATACCTTCAAAGTCACCGAAAATTGTCATTTTCTGCATCTTTTCAGCACATTTTTCAGGTCAAGAAACGTGTGGATTCCTTTCTGAATGTGATGTCGATTCCAAAGTTAAATAAATTGTGCCCTCACTCGCCTGGGATCGTCTGCTCCGCAAAAAATGCAGGATATAAGAGGATTTAATCCAAACCGAAATGGTGTTCCAATTAAATTTTTAACTCAAAATATTCTCGATCGATCTTTGCTTTCTTATGCTCTGCGCCCAACAGCCTGACACTTTAAGCATTGCATAATCCTCGTTTTTTGCCGTTGCTTTTCGAATGAAATGATCAAAATCTCAATATTTTGCAACCACATGATAGGCCAAAAGTCCATCAAATCAATTAACCCTTCAATCCTCCAAACAATACACGCGCCATCCATAAAGTATTTCCGTTCTCGCACATGCACGCGCCATCGGCGCTCACATGTGAAGATTTGATCAAATTTGAATTTAGCGCTCGCACACGGGACCGGTGACTGGGGCGGAACGAACTGAGGCAGAAGTGGACTGAGGCAGAATTTTTGCATTTTTGGAGGCTGATTTTTTTAATTTCTCCGTGTTAGGTTAGGTCAAGTTAGGACAGGTGTAAGCTATCACCTCCATGCAAAAACTCCCACCAAAACTCCCTCCTTTGTCCAATTCTACCTCAGTCCACTTCTGCCTCAGTCCACTTCTGCATCAGTCCGTTCTGACCCAGTCACCCGATCCACGCACACACGAGAAGATGTGATCAGTTTTAATTGCGGTCACGATTTACAAAATCCCTATGATGTTGAGCCTGTGTGAAAGGTCTCATCTGTCTGTAGGAATGTTGTAGAGAATGTTCTGGCTTTTACTCTGACCCCATTTTCATCGAATGTGGTTAGCATTCTGATGCGATCACTTTTAGAAATATATCCGCTTCGCAAGCAATGAAATTTTTCTGGACAGGATTTTGCATTTAAATGAGAAAGAATTCACGTTACTCATCAACAAATTCCTCTCTTTGCCT
>JASGXE010007998.1:0-29365 GCA_030068105.1 Sinentomon sp. SZTP_YWyxl
AAAATTTTGGGATTTTCCTTAGCCCGAGATGATTGATCTGATGCTGAGCAAATGATGAAGGATTTAGCCAAAATTCAAAGCTCAAAATTCAAAGCTAAGTTTTTCTGTTTCGCTTTTATTCATTTTTGTCTTTAGGTAGGTAGGTAGGCCTGATTTAAACTTATCTTAGATTCCAGGGCAAGAGGAGCTTTGAACATGTTTGTGAAGGAGCAGTCTCGTTCGCATCTTTTGATGTTTTGCTGGGTGGTTCAAGTTTGAGTTGGGCTAGATAGTGGTTAGGTATTTCTATAATGTAGGTATGTAATTTTGTGTTGCGCTGGGGTTTTGTGAGTGAGTGAAAGATGTTTTTCTTCAATTGTTTTGTCTTTTTAGTCGAAAGTAAATTTTAGGTTGTGGGTTTTTGCCGAAAAGAAGGCATCATACCTTACGTCTTGTCTTGTCTGGACAAGGCAGAAAGATCAAAGTCAAAGCAAACTTTTTCGGCCGATTTCCAAAACGATGATAAATCGGCAGGTCGCCTCGATCAGCAGATCGATGAGTGGTGATATGGTTGACCTTGCCATTCGCAGTGCAGATGTGAATCCAAATGTTTGTGGTCAACCAGCTCTGAGCTCACCACTCCTCGATCCGCAGTTCGCAGCGATCCGTGGATTAATCTTCGTTTTGGAAATCGGCCGTTAAAATTGTGTTCCTTTCCTCTCCCTTCACAAAACACAAGTAAAAATTAAAAAAATGCATGCAAAAGAAAAAAGTGGGACATGGGAGGGACAAAGCAGAAAACCCTAAAATTTCTCCGCCCAAAATTTGCCCCAAAACTTTAATTTAACCCAATTGACCTTATTCAAATCAACCTGCTAAAATTAGAAGCTGCTAAGCTAGCACCTCCTTGGCAGGACGATTTTGGCAGGTTGGAAGCAGACCGCTGGCAGGATGATGGCAGGACAAAAGTTGTTATTCAAATTCCCGGAATGAAACATTTGAAAGAAACATTTCCGCAGCAGACGCAACATAAAGTCATCCATTGTTGACGGAATTCAGCAAGAAGCCAGTGTGGCCGAGTGGTTAAAGCAGTCGGCTTCCAACTCAGAGGTGGCGGGTTCGATTCCTGGTGAATGGGAATTTTTCATTGTTGAACTCGGATCATTTGGCAGTGCTAACATGTCGTTTTGGAAGTGTGATTTTTTGTCAGGAAAGACAAATCTTGTGAGTTTGTTTTTGTTGTGGTGTCGACGACATGAAACTTCGCTGCATCGACATGATGCTGTGAATGTGAACAGAGTTCTGGCTCACGAACAGTGCTTGTTTTTCCATGAAGCCGCTAGCAGCGACAATGTGTCTTCAATCTTCATCAAGTGTGTTTTTGAAGCTAAGCAAGAGCCGGAAAATCATCACAATTTTCGTTCAGTGTCGGCTTGGCAAGTTTTAGCAACTTGACTGAATTGGCAGCCACATGGGTGGACAAGGGAGAAATTGGATGCGGGTTAAAAAAAACAATTTCCGCTCCCGAGGAAATTGTTTTTTTTTTTCTTCTACATTTTGCAGACAAACGCTATCCAGTGCTCAGTGTCCCGAAAAAAAAGGACAGGAGCGCTTTTTCAAAAAAGGGCACCTGCAGGGCACTTCGTATTTCGAGGAGGGCACTCTGTCCTTTTATGGGGCTCAATTTTTTGCACAGAAACGTTTTTTGCCCCATTTTTTTCGGTTTCTCAACATTTATTTTTTTAATGTATTTCAAATTCATTTCCACAATATTGAATAATAGTTGTGCAGAGACAAAACTCACAATCATAGAATTGACAATAAAAATAACACAATCATTTTTCAGTAGCGAGAGCAGCATGAAATTTGAGATCAAGGAAGGCACTTCGAACGTCAAATAAGGCACTTCACCCATCAGACAGGGCACGAAAATTGTCATTGGTATGGTCGATTGATGTGCCCAGCAGCACTTCAATGGACAATGTCCATATTTTTCAGCAAGTTCCAGGTTGGCAATGGTGTTACGATGTGGCTCTCGGCTCTCCCTGTTCCGAATGAACAACATTTTTGAAAACGCCTTCCAGAGTCTTTCAAGATTTTGCTGGATTTTGCATTCCCGCCTCATTTTAATTTTAATCGTTTGCTTCGGGGCATTGCTGGGTTATCGCATCCATTGTTCACATCAAATAGGTAGGCACATAAGCTACTCACTTGAGTCACAAACAACACTTTACATGAGAGGATGCAGAAAAAATCCTGAGGGTGGAGCGTTGAGCTTGTGCTGGGTGCAGAGAAATAATATTCGGGAAAATGCTCCCTGCCCTCTCAAATTGGGCATGTCACTTTTTTGTAGACGACAAGGGCCTGTACTGGGCAGTGCAGCCGGTTGTCTGTGGATCGGCCTTACTGCCCAGTGCAGACCCTTGTCAGGATCGCCTGGCACTAGGCTGACTAAGCAATGCCTGCCTCTGACAGGTTAAATGTGGCTTCTGTGTCATTATTACCTGCCAAACCTCTGTATTGGACGTGTGCTAAGTGTTCTTTAACGAGCACAGTGATGCTGCACACGGGACCTGACCTCAGTTTAATGTCCCATCCGAAGGAGACGATGGACTAGGCCATAGGGCTGTGCGAATCGGCTTTCGAATCGAATCCTGCGAATCGAATCCCTGAGGTTCGAATCTCGAATCGAATCCGAATCAGTTGTCCAATTTCGAAGCGAATCGTCACGAATCGAATCCCTTTCTTCAAATCTCCAATCTCGATTCGAATCCCACCACATGTCTCGAATCGAATCTTTTCGAATCGAATCTGGCCAGATTCGCGATTTTCGAATCGAATCCTCGAATCGAATCACGATTCATGCAGTCCTACAGGATACCTAGTAAACGTGAATTTTATTGAAGGCATTGCTCAGTGGCACTTGTAAGCACAATTTGGTTCCATGTTGTGGCATGCCTACGGGACTGTGGATCAATTTGGAAATTTTGAAAGATTCGAGATTCGATTCGAATATTTTTCGAATCATCGCAAAATTCCGAATCGAATCATTTCGGATCGAATCCTTTACCTCGAATCTCGAATCCTGGTTCGAATCTTGCCATATTTTTCGAATAACATCTTCTCGAATCGGGCAAGATTCGCAATTTTCGAATCGAATCCTCGAATCGAATCAAGATTCGCCCAGCCCTACTAGGCCACCAAGCTGCACAATTGGGCTACAACTTCAAGGGGTCTCCCATCCACGTGCTTTCCTGGACTGGCCCAATCTTGTGAATTTTGCCTTTTGCCACTGAACAGCTTTCACTTGAAATTAAAAATGAGCAAATGACAAATGCGCATGGTTTCAAATTCATATTTGAGCACAAGATTCTTTGTGCATTGTTGCATTTTGTGAGGAAAAAGTTTGGTGCTCCCTAAAATGTGGACACCTGGACACCCCCTTGGAGACCCTTCTAAGTTCTAACCCAGCCTAACCCATCCAAACCAATCTAGGATATCTTGTCCTATCCTAAACTATCCTATACTAACCTAACCTAACCTAACCTAACCTGACCCGTTTTAGGGGGTGTCCAGTTGGGTGTCCAGGTGTCCATATTTTAGGGAATACCAAAACCATGCATGGGCCATAGCAATCAATATTCCACAACGCAATGCAAAATCTTGCTGAAAAGTGCATGATGTTTGATAAAGAAAAGAAACAGAGAATGGGTGCAAAAAGCACTGTCAAAATATTTTGCAAGAAAAATGCCTGGAAAATGTTGCATGGTCAAGGTGGGAAAAAATGTTTATCCTTTTAGTGCACAAGAGTGACCAAAATATTTTTGGGGAAATTTTTTGACAATTTGAGGAAATTGCAAAAGCTACTTGTAGGCACACTGGTGGAAATTATACGCTGGACAGAAAGTCCGACTGAATGCAATTTCGTAGACACACTTGGCCCATGGAGACTTGGTGTGTGTTTTGACCCGAAAAGCGCTCCCACAGAGCTCCAAGTGGGAGCCCTGTGGGAACGCTTTTGCACAGTTCTCCAATTGTGGGAACACAAAGGGTTCGGGGCATGTGGGAGCTGCGCTCCCACACCCTCAGGGCGGGCAGGAGCGCACGCTCCCAGAGCTCCCACACAATTTGAGCACTGACGCTATCTTGAGTGCCCACAAACGGATGGTCCTTCTGGCGCAGGCGTTGTGTGGTGGGACTTTTGCCGTTCACATCAGAGGCCGACTTTTGCCGTTCACATCAAAAATGATCCACACATTCTGAAAACAATTGGGGATGCGAGAACTTCTTGAAATGGAAAAGGAGGAAGTACAACTACTAATAAGGCTTATGGGTCGAAAAGAAAGAGTTGTGAGAGCGTGACCTCCTTTTGGCAGGGGTTTGACAATGCTTCGCTTCCAATCCGATGGGATGACATTTTGAGCAAGGGAAACGGAGAAGAGCACATAAAGGAAGTTTTTGATGACACCACAGTGATTTTTAAAAAATGCCATGTGGGAATGGAGTCGATTATGGAAAATGTGGAATTCTTGGAGGACCTAATTGCTCTTTCAACAGCTTCAATTGAGATAAGATCTGCATCCCGCAGAAATGCAAATTTTGGGCTTTGGGAGACAGAGGTCGATGAGGGAGGGTTCAGGAAGCTTCGTAGGGCCAAAGCAAATGTGGTACTGGGATTAGGATTAACCAACCGGTCGTCAGAGGGTCTACAATGAGAATCTGAACATGAGGCTTTACTTGACATTTTACTACTGTGGAATTTCCAGAACTGCTTGGTGGAAATCATGTCATCAACAGCAAGCCTCTGAACAAAATTAGCTTCCATGGAACGCAACTTGGATTGATAAACTCTGAGGGTTGAGGTGTAATGGGGAAAGAGGTCTTGGTTTGAGGAACAATCACGAAAGAGATTCAAAAGCCTAAGGTCATGGTTAAACCAGGGAGGGAAAGACAAATTCCCAACTTTGACTGAGTGACGCTTTGGGATGAAATGGTCAACAGCAAAGGAACATATCATCCTAAATTCGGTCCAAAGATGGTCGATAGCAGGATCCAGGTAACAGAAGTCAAGGAGAGCCAAGTTGAGATAACGGTCAACAGCAGCCTTGTCAATTGTCATACTTGTCAAACTGGTATGTGTAGCCGGGAGGATCAGTGTGGAATGAAGGAAGTGGAGGAGGGGAACAGCAATCAACTAGGAAGATGGCACTGATCATTAAATGATCACTCAGACCAATTATGGGTTTTGCTGATTTCAGACACGATCGAGGACATGGAAGATGAGATCAATTGTGGTTCCAACACTAGGTAAAAGAAGGTCTGAGGGGCGAGTGACAAAGTTCACTGCTTGTTGAAGAGAAAAGCTGTCACACATTCGCTGTAAACCCTCTGGGTAAATGCAGTCTGACCCAGATGGCATGGCATTGATGTTAAAATGGGCTCGACTAAAACACTTAACAAAATCGCTTAACACTTAACACTTAACGCTTAACAAAACGACTAAAACACTTAACACGCACTTAACACTTAACAAATCAGGGATGTCCAACTTTTTTTCCGAATTTTTTGTTCTTTCCAGATATGCTTGACGCTTAACACTTAACGCTTGACAAAACGACTGAAACACTTAACACGCACTTAACGCTCAACAAATCACTGATGCCCGACTTTTTTCCAAGTTTTTTTCTTCTTTAGCAAATAGCAGGACGCTTGACGCTTAACGCTTAACAAAACGACTAAAACACTTAACACTTAACACAGAACGCTTAACAATAATCACTGATGCCCGACTTTTTTCCAAGTTTTTTCTTCTTTGGCAGACGGTTGACGCTAAACGCTGAACGACATCACTTAACGCACATCACTTAACGCTCAAAACATGCACTTAACGCTACTTAACATGCACTTAACGCCACTTAACATGCACTTAATGCTACTTAACGCCACTTAACATGAACTTCAACGCTACTTAACATCACTTAACGCTACTTAACGCTACTTAACATCACTTAACATGCACTTAACGCTACTTAACATCACTTAACATCGCACTTAACGCTACTTAACATCACTTAACATGCACTTAACGCTACTTAACATCACTTAACATCGCACTTAACGCTACTTAACATCACTTAAGACGCTTAACAATTCAGGGTTGTTCAACTTTTTTCTTGTTTATCCTCGTTTATTGCAGATATGCTTGACGCTTAACACTTAACGCTTAACAAAACGACTAAAACACTTAACGCCACAAAACATCACTTAACACTTAACAATGCAGGGATCTCCACCCTTGAATTGAGCTCAAGTGAGGTGACCAAAGATGGCCGCACACGGGTCAGCATTGTTCTGAACACTGCCACAAGTAGGCTACATTGTGGAAGAACAATGTTGACCCGTGTACGGTCAGCATAAACGACCCCCATTTTAAGCTGACCGTACATCGGTCAACATTGTTCTTCCACAATGGGTAACCATTGTGGAAGAACAATGTTGACCTGTGTACGGTCAGCTTAAAATGGGGGTAGTTTAAGCTGACCGTACACGGGTCAACATTGTTCTTCCACAATGTAGCCTACTTGTGGCAATGTTCAAAACAATGCTGACCCGTGTGCGGCCATCTTTGGTCACCTCACTTGAGCTCAATTCAAGGTTGGAGATCCTTGCATTGTTAAGCGTTAAGTGATGTTTTGTGGCGTTAAGTGCACGATGTAACGGATGATACTCAAGGAGGAGGTTTCACTCAAGGATGACACATGACTAAACTAATTTAGGACTTGCAAAGGCTTAGGTATCTACCAATAAATGAGATCACCAACCTCTCGTATCCTCTCTAAATCCGGTTCTTAATCTCGGGTGAGTCGCAATGGCAATAACTTGGAGGAACAAGTCTACCATCCGTGTTGTGAAGGCTGACAAGAGTCACAGCTCAAATAACAAAGAAGCCTGGCCCTACTTAGCAGTATTCATAATCATTTGCAATTCAATATGTCGCTGGATCTAAGACCTAAGTTTATTAGAAAATCAAAGAAAGACAAGTGATTAGGGAACACATTTACAAACTCAAAAGCTGGTGAGGAGGGCAAAACTGACTGATTAACAAACTGAACAAAACTCTGTTAAAAACATCCCCTGGCCAGAAGGACAACAATGACAAAACACATTAAAAAGCAAGTGGTAAAATGGTTAAAATAATACGGGTGGGTACTGAACTAAGACATGGAATATGACAATTTGAGATAAAATACTGTGAAAGATGACTAGATGTTATATCACAACGGTTTTAATCAATGGGATTACTGTCCTCCAATCCAATGAAGCACTGTTGAAGCACAATGCCAGACTACAAAGACAACTTCAGGCAGCTGCTGCTTAGCTCCCACAACCAAGTCTATGGATTATCAAACTGGACAAATATCACTTTCCTCAGAAACAATCTTGCTCGATCATCAGTGATGTTGAATCAAGTCCATATTCGTTTGTTCAACAGCTCCAGAACTTAATGTTGCACCATGACACAATTATTAAGTGCAAGTAGGCAAAACAGGATATCGAGTGCCCCAGCAATGTCACTTCAACAGTCAACTCTTGGTAGCCTTAGATTAAACCCAAAAGAGAGAATTATGTCCTTCTCAAGGAAACCACTGGTTTCATCATGGCTATCCAGGCAGATGTGGACTTCAAAAAGATAGAGCCCAGCCCTTCCCACCTAAAAAGGGAGAAAAGATACCTGGATCAGTTATTTAATGAAGGGGACGGGTTAACCTACCTACCTAAACCTACCTAAAAGGCAAAGAGAGCATACGAATGTTACATGCCCCCCCCCCAAACTCGACAATGCACCACCGTGCATGATGAAGAAAAAAAACTAACTTTCTTTTTCTTCATGCCGCATACAAGGCCAAAAAATAAATAAAAGACAAACACAAAAAAAATAAAAAATAAACAGAAGATGGGCTTCCAACCTGCCTTAAAACCCAAACCAGCACCAGAAGCCAGCATCTCCCCTGCAAGTCACAATTTCCACTCATAAACGAGCGGCTTTGCAGAGTAAATACCAACCAAAACCCAGAACCAGTTTAGACCCTTCAGCAGGCCCCCCATCTTCACCATGGCGACACCTCACAAATGTATTAGGTTGGGCACCAACCTGCACCATGGTACATCAAAAGAGATCTGTTCATATCCAGATCAGAACCAAAAACCCAACCTAAAAAAAATCACAACAAAGAAAACAAAATTAGGAAAAAACTCACTGAACATCACACCTGTTCCACCTATGAAGCCTTCAAAGAATTCAGGAAATTAAACAGCTTCAACGGTATCTCCCTTTCAGGCTTGGCCTCACAATATCTCCTAAATACCGGATTTAGTTCCACTCCACTCTCCAATGGCTTTACTTTCTGATTTATCCAATCATCATCCAAATTATCCTCACGCATCCGTTCCATCGAGCTCACCATGTTGATGTGATCTGCATTTTCTTCAGTTTCAGTGACTGTTTTCCCACTCTGTCTCCCTCCATGAGCTTTACACTTCTGGCAAATCCACTCTTCCTCCTGACTTTCCAATCTCTTTCCCATGGCTTGAGAAACTCCAACACACTCTCCATGGAACCACTCATCACATTTGTCACAAGCAATCATGAACCTCCCAGCATGTGGTTTCCTGCAAATGCACCAAAGTTTATCCGGATCACTATCATCTAATTGACTTCTGGCCTGGCCAGACTCCGACAACTTCTCTTGCACAATATCTGATCCTTCACCTTCAACACTATTTTCCTGACTCTTCAGACAAGTTGCCTCAGTTTTATGAACCTGTCCATCTCCATTTTCACCATCCTGAGCATCCTCCTGATCCTGGACCTTTTCTGTTGCCTGTTGATGAGTGACCAACACATGGAAAGGATATACCTTACTGCAATGAAGAAGAACTTGCTTACCACTATCCCGAAATGGCCTCATGAGAAGGTTCCCATCACCCATAACCTGAATGATGATATGCGGTTGACTGTAAATCGGAAATAGCTTCTTATTGAGTTTATCCACCGCATGTGATTTATGAGACAACTCATATTTGACAATGTTGCCTACCTGAAAATTATGCTGCCTATGCTTCATCTGATAATAGGCTGTGTTGTGGGTATGTTGCTTCTCCAAATTCTGCCTCACAATCAAAAAGAGCTGTTCTCTGCAAGAAATTTTATCTTGATCCATTGGTGATATCGCCTTAATGTTATCCCTGTGCAGCAAAGCATAATGAGCCGGTGTGTGAATCTGCAGACCTAACAAGACCTGAGCCGGTGAGTATCCAGTTGCCAAATTTGTATTGGAGTTCAAGCACAATCTGATTTGGGGTAAGCAATTTGACCATTCAACATGTTTGGTGACATAGCATCTAATGATGTCTTTAATGGACCGAATTGACCTCTCCACCAAATTCGACTGATGATGATCAACAGTTGACTGAATTAACTCAATGTTAAATGAAGCTGCAAAACTCTTAAAAGCCTTTGATGTGAAAATGGATCCTAAGTCAGTGATAAAAGCCATAGGATTTCCGAACCTGTATATAATTTCATTTTCCAATAGACTGATGATTGTGTTTGTGGAAGCTACTCTCAGAGGAAAAAATTCCACCCATTTTGAAAAATTTTCAACCACTACCAAAAGATATTTCCTCTGCTTGGCATCCGGAACAAACTCCGCAATGTCAATGTTCCAAATGAGAAGAGGCTTTGCAGTAGGACATGCAGATCCCATGGGATTACCATAACTTTTATCATTAAAATGTTTACATTGCTGACATACCTCACAAGCCCTGACAACTGCCCGAATGCGTTTAACCAATTTCTCTGCAAAAATAATGTCCTTCAACTTATCTGTGGTCTTCTTGATACCTAAATGCCCTCCATTTATGTGAGAATGAAAATGTTGCAGGAAAACATCCAAATATTGCTGAGGTATCCAGATGCGGAAAACACCGAACTTATCCCGAACATAAACCAGACCTTGTGTAATTGTGTACATGCCTGAGTCCTCTTGAGCATCAGTCGGCCGCTGATCAGAATCCAGCGTTAGTCGATCATACACCTCCCTTATTTTGACATCCTTCTTCTGCTCCTCCTTTATCCTTCCAAGGTCGAGCCAATTGAAATCTGTTTGGTCCACCATGTTGACCCAGGCACTAACCCTTCTCTGACTGTCATGTACTCCAGATTGTTTGTGCACAGTGGCTTCCACCCTACCTAACTCAACATTACTCAATTGACCCTTCCCCTCCAGATTTTCCAAAGACTCTTCAGAATCCACCTGAGGTGTTGTGCTCATCACATCAGATTTATCAGCTTGCATATCAGCTTCCTCACTTTCAACTCGAACAGACTTTGCTTTCATAGCCACATGAACATTATCACCAAATGGTTTCCGAAACGAAGCAAAAAGAATAGGCTTCCTTTGAATCTCATCTTCAGAAACATAGAATGCTTCCTTTACCAGAGCGTTCTTCTTTTTCTTTTGACAATTCAACATCGGCTTCCATAGCTTCTGCCCACTTTCATACGGCATGCAATACCTCAACAAATGTTGATAAAAGGTTTCCCAATTCTTATGCTTCACGTGGGAATTCACGATTGTGACAGAGTAGGCTTTTGATCGTCCCTTGTCAATCCTCGGAGCTGAGCTACCTACTGTTCGCAGCCCCAACCTGAGTTTCCCTGATTTTGGTCTTGGTTATTCCATGTTCGTGTGGGTCCAGTTTCTACCATGTTTACGTTGAGACGAGAATCAATATTCACAGGATTATGTTGCTGCTGTCTGTCCCGTCCACGTGTATTGTCCTGCCAGTTCTGCCACTGGCCATCTCTGTCCACACGTGCCTGCCCATAACGTTGTCCTCCAAAATTATTATCATTGCGATAACCCCGACCAGCATTCCAGTTGTTTTGCTGCCATCTTCTATTGTTCCAATATCCAACGTGTTGTGATTTGTCCTGTCTTTTATTTTCCCCTGAAGTCCCAGCACTCTCCTCGCGAGTCTTCCTGACATCTGTGCCTATGGCACCTTGCACCAAATCCTGAACACTGGAAATCCGAGGATTATAGCACACCATGTTGCTAATGGACCTATCCTCTGCTGTTTTCACCTCCATGATGAAGTGTGCCAAGGAATCAAAATGTACACCTGAAACAAATGACCTGAGCCTACGATTACATTTCTGAAGAGCCTGAGCAATGATAACCTGTTCATCAATTTTGTTGAGAGCTAGATCAGCAAGAGTGGCAACTCTCATGGTAAAATCCACTGCATTTTCACATTTGTCTTGTTCAATATTGTGCCACATGGTGTTGATTTGAGACATATAATCGGTGGATATGAAAGTCTTGAGGAAGATTGATTTGAAATGAGCAAAGGAAGTAATGGTATTCCTGATCAGATTGTACCAAGTCAAAGCACCACCCTTCAACAGGTATTTCAGATTATCCAGCAAATCCTTGTCTGAAACCTCATAGGAGAGTTTGAGCTGGACACAAGCTTGTATGAAAGCAATGGGATTGTCATTTGGTTTACCATCAAAACTCGGTGGCTGAATTTTCAACTCCTTTCTCAATTTAGAAGTTAGACCAGAAAGAACAGGAGTCTCCATGTCAACTGATCGTACTGGAACTGCTGTATCCTGATGTTCAAAGGTGTGAATCCCTCCATCAGCATTGCAATCCAATCTCTCCATAACCATTTGAAGTTTGCTGTCAACTTCTGCATCTCTGGCTACCACATGAGATGACAACCTACTCATGGCATCGATTAAACATCCAACTTTGTTTGAAATGACACATCTCTAACTATGTCCTGAGAAGCCTCACTTCCAAAATTTGGCCCTGAAACTTCACCATCTAATGTCATTGGAAGCCATGTTTGTCCCAACAACTGAATCACCCTGCATTCTATACGGCCTTGCCTCTCTATAGTTCACTCTCGGAATATCTCGAAGAACCGGAGGAACCATGAACGATGGTGCAAAGTCAAGCAGCTGGGGAACCCGAAACCTATCAAACTGAGCAAACCCTATGCATTCCCTTGATGGATGGCTCACAAAATGGTCAGTACCTAGGTGATCTCAACAATTAGGTAGGTACCCTTTGCATTTGAAAGTCCTTTGGTGGTTAGTATTTTACGTTGGGCGCCATGTAACGGATGATACTCAAGGAGGAGGTTTCACTCAAGGATGACACATGACTAAACTAATTTAGGACTTGCAAAGGCTTAGGTATCTACCAATAAATGAGATCACCAACCTCTCGTATCCTCTCTAAATCCGGTTCTTAATCTCGGGTGAGTCGCAATGGCAATAACTTGGAGGAACAAGTCTACCATCCGTGTTGTGAAGGCTGACAAGAGTCACAGCTCAAATAACAAAGAAGCCTGGCCCTACTTAGCAGTATTCATAATCATTTGCAATTCAATATGTCGCTGGATCTAAGACCTAAGTTTATTAGAAAATCAAAGAAAGACAAGTGATTAGGGAACACATTTACAAACTCAAAAGCTGGTGAGGAGGGCAAAACTGACTGATTAACAAACTGAACAAAACTCTGTTAAAAACATCCCCTGGCCAGAAGGACAACAATGACAAAACACATTAAAAAGCAAGTGGTAAAATGGTTAAAATAATACGGGTGGGTACTGAACTAAGACATGGAATATGACAATTTGAGATAAAATACTGTGAAAGATGACTAGATGTTATATCACAACGGTTTTAATCAATGGGATTACTGTCCTCCAATCCAATGAAGCACTGTTGAAGCACAGATGCCAGACTACAGACAACTTCAGGCAGCTGCTGCTTAGCTCCCACAACAAGTCTATGGATTATCAAACTGGACAAATATCACTTTCCTCAGAAACAATCTTGCTCGATCATCAGTGATGTTGAATCAAGTCCATATTCGTTTGTTCAACAGCTCCAGAACTTAATGTTGCACCATGACACAATTATTAAGTGCAAGTAGGCAAAACAGGATATCGAGTGACCTCCAGCAATGTCACTTCAACAGTCAACTCTTGGTAGCCTTAGATTAAACCCAAAAGAGAGAATTATGTCCTTCTCAAGGAAACCACTGGTTTCATCATGGCTATCCAGGCAGATGTGGACTTCAAAAAGATAGAGCCCAGCCCTTCCCACCTAAAAAGGGAGGAAAGATACCTGGATCAGTTATTTAATGAAGGGGACGGGTTAACCTACCTACCTAAACCTACCTAAAAGGCAAAGAGAGCATACGAATGTTACAACGATAAGTGTTTTAGTCATTTTGTTAAGCGTTAAGTGTTAAGCGTCAAGCATATCTGCAATAAACGAGGATAAACAAGAAAAAAGTTGAACAACCCTGAATTGTTAAGCGTGTTAAGTAGCGTTAAGTGCGATGTTAAGTGATGTTAAGTAGCGTTAAGTGCATGTTAAGTGATGTTAAGTGCATGTTAAGTGATGTTAAGTAGCGTTAAGTGCATGTTAAGTAGCGTTAAGTGCATGTTAAGTTGCGTTAAGTGATGTTAAGTGATGTGTGTTGTGATGTTAAGTGATGTTATGTGCGTTAAGTGCGATGTTAAGTGATGTTAAGTGCGTTAAGTGCGATGTTAAGTGATGTTAAGTGCGTTAATTGCGATGTTAAGTGATGTTAAGGGGCGTTAAGTGCATGTTAAGTGATGTTAAGTAGCGTTAAGCGCATGTTTAGTGCGTTAAGTGATGTCGTTCAGCGGCGTCAACCGTCTGCCAAAGAAGAAAAAACTTGGAAAAAATTCGGGCATCAGTGATTATTGTTAAGCGTTCTGTGTTAAGCGTTAAGTGTTTTAGTCGTTTTGTTAAGCGTTAAGTGTTCCTGCTAAAGAAGAAAAAAACTTGGAAAAAAGTCGGGCATCAGTGATTTGTTGAGCGTTGAGTGCGTGTTAAGTGTTTTAGTCGTTTTGTCAAGCGTTAAGTGTTAAGCGTCAAGCATATCTGCGAAAGAACAAAAAATTCGGAAAAAAGTTGGACATCCCTGATTTGTTAAGTGTTAAGTGCGTGTTAAGTGTTTTAGTCGTTTTGTTAAGCGTTAAGTGTTAAGCGTTAAGCGATTTTGTTAAGTGTTTTAGTCGAGCCCTGTTAAAATCACCCAGATTAAAAATCGGTGAGTCACTACCAACTAGGCCAGAATGCTTGAGTGGTGAAATGGCACTATGGAACTCCTGGAAGATGCCCGAAAAACAATCTATTGCTATAAAAAGTAGGTATGCCTGCCAAAAAGGAGCGCTAACGAGGCAACCACATTTTTTTTTATCTCAATCACAGTCAGAGCGTTAAAATGCAGCGAATGATAAAATCATAGCAGAGCAGAAAGAAGGATCCTTCTGCTCCCTCTCCCTATGAAATATTTTGAAAAGTGGGTGGGTGCTGTCTTGACAGATGTCGCCGATTCAAAGTCCCCAATCTGCTGCAGGATGCGACAAAGAAAACCAATTAAAAAATTCCGAGCGCAGCGCTGTGCTCAGTGGCGCAAGCGAAGCGTGCTCGACTACAGTGCGGGTTGGCCGGGTTCGATTCCCAGCCGAGGATTATTTTGCAGATTGCATAGGTGTGTGCTTCAAGTGCTTCAACCGCGATTTGATGCTTCACAAGGAAGTGAACCTTCAGGAACTCGCGACTGTGGTCCTTATTCATTCTTTATTTTGAACAGCATTCGAAAAAATCGATAAACTTTTGCTGATCGCAGAAGAGAAAGGCTCCCATCAGCATCACCACACACCATTCCATTCGAATGAAAACCAAAAAATAAAAAATTTGTTGCAGGCTCAATGAAAAAAAAAAGAAAGAAAAAAAAAGAAAAGCTCTTCCAACGGTGAAATTGGGAAAAAATTGCAGAAAAAATAAAAAGAACCCCTCGAAATTCTTTCGATTCGTGAACGAAAGGACTTGGCAGGACTTTAGAGGCGGTCCAAAGCGCCTCTAACTTTTTTACATTGGTCAGATTGGAGGTGCTGCTAAGGTCCTGCTAAGCCTGAGAAGTTGCTAAACTCCTGCCATCGTCCTGCTAATTCAGCAGGTTGATTTGAATAAAGAAAATGAAACTTGGCAGGTCGTCAGCTCCTGAGCTTGGCAGGTTGATTTGAACAAGTCTGGAGAGAAGAACAACAACACTGGCCAAGCCAAAAAAAGCCTGTTCGCGAATCGCACGACGTCGACAGACGACGCAGTCTCCAACGCATAGGTGAGAGAAGCTAGAGCTAAGATTGGATACTTGGCAAGGCTGCAATACATGGATCGGGACCGGTTTGCGAAGAAGGTTTCACTCAAGGATGACACATCACTAAACTAATTTAGGACTTGCAAAGGCTTAGGTATCTACCAATATATGAGATCACCAACCTCTCGTATCCTCTCTAAATCCGGTTCTTAATCTCAGGTGAGTCGCAATGGCAACAACTTGGAGGAACAAATCTACCATCAGTGTTGTGAAGGCTGATAAGAGTCACAGCTCAAATAACAAAGAAGCCTGGCCCTACTTAGCAGTATTCATAATCATTTGCAATTCAGTATGTCGCTGGATCTAAGACCTAAGTTTATTACAAAATCAAAGAAAGACAAGTGATTAGTGAACACATTTACAAACTCAAGAGCTGGTGAGGAGGGCAAAACTGACTGATTAACAAACTGAACAATATTCTGATAAAAACATCCCCTGGCCAGAAGGACAACAATGACAAAACACATTAAAAAGCAAGTGGTAAAATGGTTAAAATAATACGGGTGGGTACTGAACTAAGACATCGAATATGACAATTTGAGATAAAATACTGCGAAAGATGACTAGATGTTATATCACAACGGATTTAATCAATGGGATTACTGTCCTCCAATCCAATGAAGCACTGTTGAAGCACAGATGCCAGACTACAGACAACTTCAGGCAGCTGCTGCTTAGCTCCCACACAAGTCTATGGATTATCAAACTGGACAAATATCACTTTCCTCAGAGAAACAATCTTGCTCGATCATCAGTGATGTTGAATCAAGTCCATATTCGTTTGTTCAACAGCTCCAGAACTTAATGTTGCACCATGACACAATTATTAAGTGCAAGTAGGCATAACAGGATATCGAGTGACCTCCAGCAATGTAACTTCAACAGTCAACTCTTGGCAGCCTTAGATTAAACCCAAAAGAGAGAATTATGTCCTTCTCAAGGAAACCACTGGTTTCATCATGGCTATCCAGGCAGATGTGGACTTCAAAAAGATAGAGCCCAGCCCTTCCCACCTAAAAAGGGAGGAAAGATACCTGGATCAGTTATTTAATGAAGGGGACGGGTTAACCTACCTACCTAAACCTACCTAAAAGGCAAAGAGAGCAATACGAATGTTACATTAGGATAGTCTATCCGAACCTAATCTAATCTAACCTAACCTGTCCGCTGTCCGGGTCGGTCCGGCGGTCCTTTCTGGCTGTCCGGCAGTCCTGTCCGACTGCCCGGTTTTCAGGGACCACCGTCCAAAAGACCTCTGAAATGAGGGCCAGTGTTGTTCCAACGCTTACTTCATTTTACCCCATTTCAAGTATGAAAAAACCCTATTTTCACCCTATTTTGAAATTTTCCTAACCTAACCTAACCCTAAATTTGGCCTTACAACATTACGAGCATGTACCTACCTACAGGTTCTCATGGATGGAGTCACTTTTGCACAAATTGACTTCAACATGCTTGCACAAAGTGACTTCAACATGAACTTGAATAGATCTTTGTAGGTACGTTTTCTGCGCAGCCCCTTTGTCTTTTTCTTTTCTTTTTTCTTTCTTTCTTTTTCTTTTCTTTTCTTTTTTTTTTCTTGCCACAAGGTTGGTTCAGCAGGTAGATACCACACGTCATAGTCAGGCGCTGCTATTTTTCCTTATTTTCTCTCTTTTTGCTTGCTTTGTCTAACTAACTTTTTCTTTCTTTCTTTCAACCTTCTTGCAATGTTCTTCTCATTGCTACTCGCATTTCACTTAGGTACTTGATGTCAATTTAAACATTCTTTGTGGTGTGTTTTATTGGCTCTCCATTTGATGCCATTTAAATTTGGATCCTTCACCACGAGTACAATTGCCTGGAATGGAATGTACACTTGATGCGATGCATGCTTCATTTCTCGTCGCATTGTTTCTGTGGACTGTGAGTGCCGATGTCTGGGACGTTGCAAGGTTGGTTGATTCACATTGCACATTTTTTTTTTTGGAAAATGTGTGCCCTTTGCTCGTTTGTCATGGAAAATGTGCAAAAATTTTTTTTTGATGGACAATGTGTTGTTAATTATAATAAAGAAAATAAAACACCCCCAGAAAAAAAAACATTCCTAAATGTAACGTGGAAATGGAGGACAACCGTGCAACTGCAAAGTAGGTACCTACGATAAGGAGGTACCTATAATCTTTGAACCTTCAGGTTCATCACCATTTTCCCCTTTTCATGTTCGGGCAAGGCAAAGGCTTCGCCTCGCCATAACGACCCACCTGTAGGCGGATCGTACCCATGGGTAGGCCGTAGGAGGAGGCTATACATTACTTATGCAATGTCTGCTGCATGCATCGATCAACACAAACGTGAGTTTGGGACTGATTTCCCAATATGTTTACAAATGGTGGATGTAACCAACTTTATTGCTTTTTCTCTGACAATTCATTGATTTAAAATAGAGGTAAAATTTGTTCGGCAATTTTATTTTAATTCTCATTGAAACAAAGTAGAAAGAAACGTGGCAAAAGACAAGACAAGACGTAAGGTATGATGCCTTCTTTTCGGCAAAAACCCACAACCTAAAATTTACTTTCGACTAAAAGGACAAAACAATTGAAGAAAAAACATCTTTCACTCACTCACAAAACCCCAGCGCAACACAAAATTACATAGGGCCTACCTACATTACAGAAATACCGAACCACTATCTAGCCCAACTCAAACTTGAACCACACAGCAAAATATAAAAAAAAATGCAAACGAGACTGCTCCTTCACAAACATGTTCAAAGCTCCTCTTGCCCTGGAATCTGAGACAAGTTTAAGTTAGGCCAGAATGAAGTCCAGTTCGGTATCGGTATCAGATTCACTCTGTTCTACAGGTTTTCATGCCATAAAGGCAATCATCAATTGTGAACAGCAGAGGTTCATCATATACCAGGGAAGGGAGAGGAAGGGATGGGAAGGAAACGCGACCGTCGGCTGCATTATCGAAAGGAGGGGTAAAGGGAAAAGGAGGGGAAAGGACCGCGAAGAGATCATCGGAATGTGGACGGGGCCTAGTCATATAGCAATCATTTCAGACACACAAGCAGTCACACACACATACACAACCCGGCAAGAACCAACCTTGAGCAACCATCTAACACTCACCTCCTCATGCATACCCATTCACAATCTCAGTTGCGACTGCTGCGGTCAAAACCACACCAAGGAGTTCCACAAACAAGTAAACTCCATGCTTCTTTGGCCTTGGTGTGATTTTGACTGCGCCAGTCCCAGCTTGACTTCGTGCTTTTGCGACATTGCACATGGAGAGTCGGACAATCACAATTCGGAACCAGACCAGACAACAATGTCAAAGTTGAAGCAGAATCTATTTTCAGAGCAGAATCTATTTAAGAAGCATCTGCTTAAAGATAAGAAGCAGAATCAATTTGAAAGAATTGCTTGTGTCCTTTTCCCTTCACAAAGTGGAACTTTGGATGGAAAACCGGAAAAACCCCAGAAAACCAAAAAAAAAAGTTTCGCCCTAAATTTACCCTAAAAACTTTCCATTTTACCCTAATTTTTGGGTAAAAAACCCAAAAAAGAACAACACTGATGAGGGCGCATTCGATTTCATATTCAGCCGACGACAAACACAGGGCGCATTTTTTTGTCACAAAACAGACGTGAAATGATTGCTCGGAAGCGGAAGGAGTCGAATCCGAAATCGCAATTCGCCAACCGTTGTTGATGCCTGAGGCGCCTTTTCCAACACAGTAGATTCTGGTCAGCCAAATACATCTGAATCAGATCAGCTAGTTCGACCAAAGCCAAGCCGTTCCAATGCTCAAAATATTCAGCAGCCTGAAGCCACGATGAAGCGTTTTCAGTCTTTTCCGGCCAATAATGTTTGTGTTTGTGTGCTTGTTCCTGGAGTCTATTCAATAAACTGCAGAAGGCCAAACGCATTGCCGAATTTGCAATGGGCTGCTCTTGGTAACCAAGCACGTTACCACAGTTTATCACAATTCTTTGACACAGAACAGCGACAAGATGCTGTGTGCCAGCGTTTTTCCTGGACCAATCCAGAATTCCAGACTTTTATCTAAAAGGACGTATGACAAGGATTTCTCCATCCAATCTCTTTCCTGGGTATTTGAGATTGCTGACAAACTTCAAAAATATAAATTTGGTATTAAATTTTCAAATTTAATTTTTTCCAAAAGTTTGTAATTCCCCAATCCCCATGAAATTTTGCAGCATTTTAGATCAACTTCACACACACTTTGTCACACAATACAGGGCTTGATCAATGATCATAGCGAATATTTTGTTTGTCCCTACTCTTCCTTGTGGTCCATCTTGACTGTGCCATTGTAAAACTTCTTTTGCAGTCACAAGCATGGCGAATTTTTAACGACCCCAACGTGGTGATATGTTTTTCTTTCAAAACATCAAACATAGCCATTCACAACTTTGTCAGCGAAAATGTTGACATGTCAATATCTTTTAACTTCTTCACCTGATGCCCTGATGCAGAAACTGTTGCAGAGCCAAATTTTGGCTCAGCACAGACTTGAGGATTTTTTCACAAACTTATCGTGTCAGCCGCAGTTAACTTATCGACATCTTGATTTGTGGAACATAAACATTTTTACGGAGTGTGCTTAACGGATACTGCCTAAACAGATGTGCTTATTGGTACAGAATACTTAAACAAGCCATAGAGATGGGTACAGATGTGCTGCTTTAACAGAAAACATTTCATCATGCTCTCATTCGGATGTCACATGAATGGTCTGGATGCTTGATTTTTGGAAATTTTCCCAGTAAATTTCGCCACGTTACATGAGATCCACGGCTGCATGGTAATAATGTGTCCATGTGGCCAGCTTTGCCTCTCGCTAAATCTGTTGTAACTTGTAACTCGCATTTTGTCTGATTTTGACCCATTTGTAGACGTAAATTGAGACCGGACAGTGGCAACTCCTCCAGTTTTTGCAGTCAAAATATCAGTCTTTCCAAAGCAATGGAAAGATTTTGTCGGAACTCTCCTGAAAAAGTGCAGCAGTTTTTAGAAAAAAGCGTCCGGCTTTACTCCATTCTACCTAAGAGTTGGTTGACTGAGGATTTTCCCAGCGATCTGCGAGTATGCATGTTCTCTGTTTTTTTTCTCATCGAAAAATATTGTTGTCTGAATGACTGTGCTTTTCTCCATTTAGGCACGGATTGGTGTGAGATGCTGATTTTTTTTCGAGTCTCGACATGAAGATTTTGCCATTTTCCGTTTCGTTTGATGGCAAAGATGATTTCCAACATTGTTGTTGAAAATTGTCATTTGGTAGGTGCCTAAAATTTTAACTTTTTGCACGCGAACAAAAGACGCAGGCGGACTGTTTAACGTCCTAGGGTACCTACGGACGTGTCTTTGAAATGTCATTCGGAAACGTTTCCACAGAAGAACCACTGCAGCATGGGAGTGCGGTTGGTCACGACAATTTTTTATCAGAGTAAGCTCTTATGGATCGCTTTCTCTTCGAGCACAGAAGAAATTCCCGAGGCCGGACGTGTTTCAGGATTGTCATGTGTTTTGCGGCGCATGTTGCCATTGATCTTAAATGGAGCCATGAGCGATTGCAATGAGCTCCCATTACGTTCATTGAGTTTTGGTAATAGGTACGTTTTACCTTAAAACAATCAACAGGGAAGACGCGTGTCACGGAATATTGGCGTTCCTTCGACCTTCCCCTTCATGGAAAAAGTGCAAGTTCAAAGGAATACTCGTTTTGTCACTTTGGTCGTACGATTCCGTCGTCTCGGATTTCTCTCAGGCGTTCATTGCAAGGATCAAGTGGCAAGAAAGCATGTTGTCGTGGCGCAACATGTCGTCCTTTGGATGGGACGTAAAGAATGAGGTCACGTGAGCAGCATCACAGTGCGCACGGGAAGAAACCTAGATGCAGGTCCATCAGATGCCGGGCAACTTGTACAGAGAAGCCATACATATTACAACACGTTTCCCGCTCTGCAGAGCATGACTCTCTTCGGAAGTTCTGCGGGTTCAAAAACTGATCAGAGTAGTTTCTGTTGAATGCAGAGCAGAGGTTGGGTTACAACAAGAGTACAACAAGGTTGGGTATGCCGAGCCACTGGCCGAAAGGTTGTCAGCTCATGATGGCAAATGATGACGATTGATGAAATTAGGCGATTCCGTTGGCCGACTTCAGTTGAAAATTTTCAATTTGAGAAAAACAATCGCAATCAACGATTGCGCTCAACGAAACCGTCCGGCGTTCAGCTGGAAAACAAGTAAGAGCTGCCTATAATGGGGTTGCGCGACAGACAAAATTGAGAAGGCCCATTGGCAACATTTGGCATTTTTGGGGCGCCCCACCTAATTGTTTAAATCCCTTAGGAGACAATTTTTTGTTCTATAAAGACTTCGGATGTTGAAAGGACTTTAGGCCATCACTCCTTGTTCCTTGTAGCCTAGGTAGGTGGCAGCAATCGTAGTAGTGATGGGTTTGCAGAAACCAAAAAGCCTTCGGTTTTCGGTGTGCAATGTGAATGCCCTTTTTCCAACCTGCAGATGTTCAGTTTTCCATGCATCACTTCCAACAAAGGAATGGTGCTGCGATAGCCTTGGAATAGAATAGCCTTAGAATAGAATAGAAAAGGCAATGGCTGTGCTGCCTATGGCATGCAGCGTCATTGTTCAGTCTTTTTGCATGTCGGATTAGGTAAGACCTTGTCGCGCAGTTCTTTTGAATTGGTTGTGCTCGAGTTATTTTCATCAAATGCGCAAGGGACGCAACAAGCTTATTGGCAAATAAAACAAGCTTAATCTGATTGGAACGGGAGTTTTAGAGCTGCAGCTCAAGTGGAGTTCTGCGACCTTTTCAGTTTGTTTACAAATTGTTTTCTCCTGCGATATCCAGCAGATGTCAGCCGAGGCATCAATTTGACATGGGAAGACTTTGGGTGCAGAGTGGGGATGCCGGATGAAGCAGAAAACTCTGGAGTTCTCCTTGGATGAAATTTCCTTTTCACAGAAACAATTTCCAGAAGGGGAAGATACTGCGATATCGCTGCAGACAGAATGGAGAGATATTCCTGCCCATCCAGAATCCCTGTCTCACTTAGAGCTCCCTTGACTCTGCAGTTTCTGCTGCCATCTAGATAGGCGCCTACATCGTCAGGCGTTCGTGCAGTCGTGAAGAATACGGCGGATTTCATACCCCTTACTTCCAAATCACCTGCCGTCCCCACGGAATTCCCAATTTGGAAAGGTTGAAATTGTCCCAAAGGCTGGTTTAGTTTGTCTCAACCCAGCGCCGTAAGCCGTCCATTGGCAGACTCCTCTGCAACGGGACGACAAAAGGCGTGGCCTCCGAGATCCTTATCTTGCATTGGCTGCTGTTATGGTTGTCGATTCGTTCTGTGATGAAGGAGGCCTTGTTACGCCGCACAAGCGAAGTAAATACATTCGTTCTACACTTGTTTGTGCTAATGGAGACTATGCTACATGGTTGTTTTACAGGGGATTGGGTGGGGACGGCCGAGCTGGAAGACCAATACCACTGGAGTTAAATGGGAATGCCAACTTGTAATAATATGGATTAGATTAGGAGTTATTGTGAATAACAATAAAGCGTGAGGATGTCGCCGGAGAGAACTGGTGAAGTGTACGGTTTTCCGGATTGTGTTGATACGCTGTAGCCTACGTAATCTTTACCTTTGCGACTGACTCCATTTTAGGCGAAATTTATTAGGCGATTATCGAAATGGAAAATTGTCACACTTTGATGCGCACATTGTCACGGCATTACCATGATGGATGACGTCCTGTTTCGCGATTTTCACCCACTCCTGCAGCATCCGGCTGAACCTTTTGTCAGTGTGAATACTTTCCAGTGACGGAAAAATCGATTTTCGGCTTTGATGGGTTGTTCCGTTTGTTTACTTTGGACCTAGTGAAATCAGGAAGAGTATGTCAAAGTGGCGTTTTCGATAAAATTCCTGACTAGCCAATGGTGCGTGGAAATGGCTGTTTCATGGACAATGATCCTTTCGTCAAAGTGCCGCTTGCTTGGATAAGATTCCGAACTAGCCAGCAATTCATGGAAATGGCTTTAAAGTTTGACGGTAAACGAGCATTTCTTATGTTTAACAATATATTGCCCTCAAGAATCTCCAAAATTTCCGATGCACTCAATACCGTGGCAATATCGCCATTTTTGGGGTACACCTATGAGTGTCGTTATCCCATCGTATAATGCTGGTTTCCAACATTTCTCATTTTGCGGAAACAATGCAAGAATAACATTGCTAAATTTTCCTTATATTGAGGCAATATTGAGCGGCGGCCAATTTCCATTTTTGTCTCTTTGTTATTCTTTTGGTTCAATACGACTGCGAGGTGACAGAAGACTTACAAAATATATAGATATTATACCTATACAAGAAAGCAGGTTATCAAAAAAGTTGATAACACGGAAACTGGCAACAAGCAACAAGTAAACAACAGATTTCAAAAAAAAAAAATGAATTTCATTGAAGCAGTGTAAAAGTGGAATCGCTTTTGCACTTGGAATCTTTGGTTTATGGGCGCTATGGAATCTATGAACTTTGTTGTGTGAAATGTACATTTTGCTACTATGGGCGAAAGTTCGTAAGTTTCGGAAAGGTTCCCAAATCATCTGCTTTGAAAGGCTTGTTCAAAACAGATTCTGGGAATCTTCATAAAGTTAATTTGGAAAGCTTCATTTGAACACGGCATGATATCTCATGGGCAAACCTTTGATCTTTTCTTGCCAGTGCTCGAACTCAGTTCGAGCACAGTCGGAAGTCTGCGATTTGTCATCAAAAACACGCTACTTTCAATTCTGAGTCGATCCAAGGGCGCAGATCCATGCTGAATATTGGGGGGGACGATGAGGAAAAAGTCTTTGTTGCACGAAGCGTTGCGCGAAGCGCAACGCCGGGGGAGGGGTTCGGGGAGGGGGTGGCCCCCTCCCGAAGGGGAAGAAATTTTGAAAAAATGGAACCTCAAATGGGTCTCAGAATGCTCAATTTTTTAAAAAATCTGAGCATTTTTCCTTTGAATTCCCCGTTCACTCAGAACAACCACGAAAGTGCTATCGGCGCTATCGCGTCTCAAACACTGGACTGAAGGACACTCCTTTCATAATTGTCCGAACCTCGTGGCGCAGTGGTTAGCGCATTGGACTCCCACCCAGGTGGACCGAGTTCGATTCCCCGTCGGGGCACGAAATTTACTGTGGCACAAATGGTGCATCCTCCCTGGGCGAGGCACAGTAAATGAGGTCGGAAAGAGAGACTTAGTGGCCAGTCTCTTAGTCCTTCGGATGGGACTTTAAGAAGGAGGTCCCGTGTACAGTATCACACTGCGCACGTTAAAGAACACCTAGCTCCAAGTCCAAGACAGTGGCTTGGCAGGTTACACAACAGAGAAGCCACATCTCACAAGTCGCACATCACTGCTCTGCAGAGCATGACTCTCTCCGGGAAACCTGCGGGTTGGCGTGTATACGCCGGAAAACTGGTCCGAGTCGTTTCAGTTGAATGCAGAGCAGAATTGGGCTACGATTATGGGGCATCGTTCTCCTTGCGAGCCCAAGGTGTGTGCAACAAGGTAAAAGGTCGGACCACCAGCCGAATGGCTATCAGTCCATATGACTCCACGATGATGATGATGATGATAATTTCAACTTCAGAGTTCAGATTTCAATTCAGGATTCAGAATTTTCTGTCTTGCTTTTGTAATCCATGGCCAAATTTCCATTCGCCCTGTCCGTGATTTTTGGAAGCCGTCGGCATCACGTCCCATTCAAAAGCCCAGATTTAGGCATGGGACGACAGAGCCCGCGGTGTTGGGGCCTCCGAAAGAGTTGTGACTCCGGCCCCCAGAAGTGTAAGAAATTTTGCAATTCCCCTCATTTTGATTTTTTGCTGTGGTTTCTCAGAGAAAAAAGAATCTGGCATCGGCTTCACATTCGATGGGAAAGAAGATCCGCGACACAGTTCAGCTTGTCGAAAAAATTCACAGCTCTTGAATTATTGGGTGGGACAATTCAGGTCTTTAAAAATATTGGAGGGGACGTGTCCCCCCCGTCCCCCCCATGATCTGCGCCAATGAGTCGATCCCACAATCGAATGTCACATACACAAGGCCAAGCTGTCATGGGTGGTAAATCTCAATCAAAAGACACTTTTCGTACGGAGACACTTTTCGTACGGGTTGCAAAATGCCGTTTCCGGCCCTGGAGCAAAAAAAAATCGAACCTCGAAGAGCTTTTTTTGCTCTCCAGCCACGTTTCGGACCGATTGCGCAGAACGAAAGAGCGTTTTTGATTTCCAGACACACCAATGTATTTTCGTCCTATTGTCGTGCAATTTTCTTTTCGGTCGGGCACAGGGCCCATGGGTCGGGCGTCATCCGTCCCCAGAGCATTGATCCCATGTACCATCGTTTTTGCAACCTTGCGTTTCGCAAAAAAATAGTTGATCGCTCGTCCAAAAATCCTGCTGCCAGGACTTCTAGGGGAGCAGTTTTTCCTTTCCCGAGTAGTCTGTGTCTTGAGGCAGAACCAAAGGGTTGTTTGGTCATCTCCCATCAGCTGAGTGCCTGCAGAGCAAAATCACAAATTACACAGAGTTGTATGTACAGCTGTAAACCGACTGTTATACTTACGCCGTTTCAGGCCAGCCTCTTGACCACGTTACAACGCCAATCTCCAACCTTTGAAGCTGTTAAGAGCGGCTCCATCTTGCCAAACGCACATGTTCGGCCGTGTTCCCCATTGCAACTCACCCTCAGGTGCAACTCATTAGTCAATTCAATGGATAGATCTGCCTTGAGAAAATTTCATTTCTATGCAAGAGGCTTATTCTTTTTCCATTGTTGCCAAAGATGCATCCGTCTGTTGAATTGGTTATTGAAGCTGATGGAATTCCGGCAAAGCTTCTTTCAGAGCTGGCCCTCTCGCATTGGCTTCCGTGTTCACTCACATTTTCGGCAAATTTCTGGAGAGATCCACTTTTCCGCAATTGGTAAAAGGCCATTTTGTACCAATATCAAAAAAGGCATTCCAAATGATTCATGGTCGCAGTTATCGCTAAGTTTCACTGGCTTGTTTTGCATAAAAGTTACTTGCGAAAGAACAACCTTTTATGTAATATTGTTGAGAAAATATCTTGTACTCAAATCAGTTTGGCTTTCGGCAAAACATGTCCTGCGAATTGCAGTAAATATCTCTGGTCGATGCTACTTCCAGACCATTATGGCCTTGGGCAACCCAAGGCAGTTGCAATATTTCTTGATTTCTCTAAGGCATTTGACCTTGTGCCACATGACAAATTGAAAATTGACGAAAAACGAAATTCTCTAAATTTTCCAGTAACTATAGTGTAACAATGGTTTCATCATTGGCGGTCTTTTGGTTGATTTAGTTAAGATTAGCCTTACGTTAGTCCAACAAAGTTCACGCACTGATGTCTTCGAGATATCAGAATATTCTGCTCGAGTTAAAAGATAAAAGCGTCGCACAAAAAGGATTTAATTCTGTTTATTCCATTAACTGAACTCTGACTTTCAGCACTACAAAAGAATTATTATCCCTTGACTAGGCGCACCTATAGATTTTCCAAAAACACTTGTCTGGTTTTGTCTGCAATGATATCGTGCATTTCGTCAGACAGCAGTGGTGATCCTTCATAGAAAGGCCAATTTTTTCAAACTTGTGATAATTTTGTGTTTGTGCACCTGTAAAGTTCCGCCACAATTCGACCGCAAATAAGCTCGGC
Source organism: Sinentomon sp. SZTP_YWyxl (assembly GCA_030068105.1). Lineage (NCBI taxonomy): Eukaryota > Metazoa > Arthropoda > Protura > Sinentomata > Sinentomidae > Sinentomon > Sinentomon sp. SZTP_YWyxl. The sequence goes on from JASGXE010007998.1 coordinate 27,041, forward strand.
CATGGTCCCGTTGCCGTTTGTGATTCGTTTTTCCACCCACACAAAGCAGCTCAGGCTTCGTCAGATGGGTTGTCAATAGTTGTCATGGCAACCACTTTCCCACAGTTTGGATACCCCTACACAACTGCATCCCAAGTAAGTTTAGACGATATTAACTTATTTCCTTAGATCGTTAGCATTTTTCGTTGAATTGCGGTTCAGCAGCATTGAAGTCCACCAATCATTGAACGAATTCGGTAGCATCGCTTTGCACCATTTCAACAATAGAAGAGTTTCGCAGAAGATGGACTCAACAAAACATATGACTCGTGAACCTTTTGCGGATTCCAAATTTGGACAGCCCACCTCCTTCGTGCGTTGGTCTTTAGAGAAATTAAATTTTCGTGACGCAAATCACTGTTCATTGTTGGATTTTTGTGTTCAGCCATATAGTTGCGCCCACAAAGCTGTTATAGGGACGAATACCTTCACCCGCACCTTACCAACATGACAGCATGTCAACCTCATATGTCGGCCATTTGACCAGGTGTAATGTTTCGTCCTTTGAAGTCTAAAATGTTCTGTGGGTACACGAGGGTGCGATCCCAAAATTCTTCTTTGTATATCATTATGGAGTTCCATACCTTGTGCGTTTGTGCCACTTAACTCGTATATAGAGTTGTTCGGAAGAACACATCAATTTTGTTCTTGTAATTTAGCTTCATGCCGGTAATTGAAACTTTTTGTGAGCATCTGTGCCGTTATGTAAGCGCAGTTATTGCCATGTTTGATGTGTTTGGGAAAATGATTGGAGTCACTGAATGAGCGACTCTGCAATAAATGACAATTGCCATGTCTAATTTAGGGGCGCTGGACAATCTTCCAAACGGACATTCTTCCAAACGGAAATTCTTCCAAAAGTAGTGCACCGAACCGGACAATCTTCCAAACGGACAAACCTTCAAACGGATATTCTTCAAAAAAAAAAAAAAAACAGGAACCGGACAATTTCCAAACGGACAAGCCTCCAAAAAAGGACATTCTTCCAATTCCAAAAGAAGAAACACGCATCCGGACAATCTTATACAAACGGACAAACCTCTAAACGGACATTCTTCCAAAAGCAGTTGCACAGAACCGGACAATCATTCAAACGGACATTTCTCCAAACAGATATTCTTCCAAAAGAAGAAACACCGATCTGGACAATCTTCCAAACGCGGACAAACCTCCAACGGACATTTTACCAAAAGAAGAAATTCCGATCCGCGGACAACCTTCCAAACGGACAAACTTCCAAAACTTATTTTTTTGGAAGTTTGTCCGTTTGGAAGATTGTACGCGTCCCTCTAATTAATATTGCCAATGTTGCCATGTCACTCTGTGCGGTTTCATTCTTTTCTGTATGTTTGAGTTGGTTGAAGGTGGCACCAAAAAGGGCAACATTAGAACCAATCATATGTTTTTTGATCGACTTTTGAGACAATATTCGAATTCAATTAGATATGCCGAATTCAGAAATTGAGCAAAAGGTTATGGGATTACCCCATGAACCTTTAAGCTGCGCGACATTCCAGCCATGACTCTGCGGTGATCACCTCCTGACATGGATCCCCTTTTGAAAAACAAAGAAATAAATAAAATTGGCCAATTTTTTTTCTGAATTTGTTGTTTTAAATTGGCGAGATACTCCTGGTTGAAGAAAGGTGTTTTTGGCCGGCACGATTCAGGGGCCCACATAACCACAATGCAGCATGGGCGATTGCGCAGGTGTTTTGACGCCTGCGAGCTTTTCAAGATGCGTTTGGTTCCGAGTTGTCAATGGAAAACATATCGCCCGTAAAAGAAAAATTCAGAAGTGCATCGGGACCTGGGGTCTAGGTATATACCTATTGAAATATAGGGACGGGATTATTTTTACGCTGCACTTTTTGGATTGAGATTCATATCGTTCTGCTGCTTTACTTTTTATTTCCGACCTTCCACAATGCAAAACCCTCTCCAGCATTCAAAGCCTAATGCATTTATTGATCCAAAAAATCCAACCCCTGGTAGGTGCTCTAGGCCTAGCTGTATCCAGCAACCATATCCAGTTGGGGGATTCCCATTATAAATAACGAGATACCCATTTTGAGTGCCATAATGGGGCGAGAAAGCGGTCATAAAGCTGCGGCTGGGAAAGAAAAAAGATCTCTTGTGGTTCCGCACCACAGGAGAACCAAGGTCCGCGTAGTGGAGAAAGCCACATCAGCATCAATAATGAGGAATGGAAGTGCAATGTCAAGAAAGTTGGCATTGCCTCCAGAAAGAATTACCGGTTACCTCTAGAACATCCCGAATAAAACA
>JASGXE010007999.1:0-17860 GCA_030068105.1 Sinentomon sp. SZTP_YWyxl
GAATGAAATCTGCCACAGCTCGGTTTTCAAAAGAAAATCCATTCACTTATTTTGACTTCATTTGTTATGATGAATCCCATTTTGCACCATGATGACCACCAAAATACAAAATTTATCCTGACGCTTTGCCAGGGGCTCCGTCCCTTTGAACGCCGGATCGCGTCTTCGGTGGTTGTTTTCCAGCCCAGCATAAATTCCCCTGTTGTGTGTCCCTTCCTGAAGAAAAGTTCCTCTTTCGCCACTGATCGTCGTTCAGGTTCGTCTGGTTCGCTCTTCGTGGATGACGATTTGTGATAACAAATATTTTATCATTCGCCTGCCGTCAACTCAAAATTCCAAATCATTGACCATGTTGACGGTGGAAGAGCGCATAGAGCTTGTTTTTATCTCGGAGGATCCAACAACAGCTTGCGGACGACCTTACCGAATATTTCAGGAACTCCATCCGCTGAGACCTCGGCCTGCTGTCAGTTCTTTAACGCCCTTATGAGCACAGGTTATGTGTCAAGCAAGAAGAAACCCTACAGAAATCGTCTTGAAAGATCAGGAATGCAGGAGCAAGCCAACCTTGCTGAAGTAGAACGTCGTCCGGACCAATCTACGAGGGACGGTGGCCGCAGCTTGGTAATCATCCATTCGCAGGTGTGGCGTAGGTTGAGGAAGAATTCAGTTCGCCCATGGAAACGGAGAAGAGTCCAACAACTTCGAGAAGAGGATTATGAACGCTGGATCGTGTTTTGCGAAGGTTTTTCCGAAATCCTCATTAGGCAACCCCATCTTTCCAGGCGCATGTGCTTCACGGACGACGCCTCATCCTGCGTCCACAGGAAAGGTCACAAACACAACTGGCGCCACTGGAGTCGCAACAAGCCTGACGTCCCGCCCGAACAACACACACTACGCCCGGATGAGGTAAATGTCTGCGTAGGTATTGTTTCCGACAACGTATATTGGGCCGATTTTCCTGGATGGCAACTTGACGGGAGCAAAGTATGTACCTACCGACGCTGAGAGATTCCATCTTTCCAGCCTTCCAGAACATTTTTTTATCCTACTGACAGCACGTGCTCCGTGTTCCCCTTCATTTTTAGCCTGTGACCATAGATAATGAGCCCACCAGCCGTTCGAAATCGATAAGGGTTGTGACTACTTCGGAATTTCCACCTCGTGACTGCCTCAACATGGATGAATCAAAAGTAAGTGTACTTCTACATGACAAGACGGTTGAAAATCTTATATTCGTTTGAGCTGAGCTCAGTAGTGTTGTTAAAAAGTTATTAATGATAAGTGGAGTTATGTGACCAAGCCAATAAATTGGTCTGTTTTGTCACATGATTGGGTACTGGTTTTTGTGTTTACGCAAGGGCAACGTGCACCTCTTTGCTCAGACACCGGCCGCAAGGCTGTCAACTCAGGATGGCAATGATGATGATGATGATGAAGACGACAGCAAAGAATCAATCAATAAATTCAATCCATAACATTGTTACAACGAAAAGGGATTGAAACGCCTGCCAACTTGGCCGAGAAATAATCCGATTTTCCAGCAAGATGGCGCCCCAGCACACAGCACGCTCGTAGCTCGTCAATACCTTGAGTAACTCTTCCCGAGGAGATCGATTGGTCGAGGCAGAGTGCTGGAATGGCCTGCACGTTCGCTAGATCTGGCGCCCATGGTTTTTTTTCGTGCGGGTTTATTCGTATGTAAGAACACATCCTCAATCAACAGTACAGGAAAAGCAACGAATTCTCCACGTTTTGCCGGAACAACACCCAGAATGCTCGAAACGTCAATCAGGAATATGAGCATCGTCTTTCTTATTGTCTTTGTAATAAAGGCAACCAATTTGAGCACTTGTTATAAAAATAACACAACAGTTTGTGATTTATGATTGGAATAGAATATGAAAATCTGTAAAATGTACCTGATAAAGAACAAAATAAAATTAAAAAAACAACAATTTAACAATAATAAAACGAAAAAAATAACCAAAAGCAACAAAAACATGACACAAAAAAACACAGGAAAAAATAAAACGACAAACCACAAAGGAATATCAAACTAAGGAAAAAACAGGAAACGTCATCTACATGTACATGGGCAACTACATGTACATGGGCATCTACATGTACATGTACATGGGCACCAAAAACCAACGACTGCAAAGCGGGATCTTGCCGCAAGGGTCACCAGCAATTTAGCAAAAAACGGGGCGCCCTGTTCATCGCAATTTCAATCAGAGCGCACAGTTGAACTGACTGCAATTGCGCGATGGCATTTTTCCGGCAGCATCACACCTGTTTCTATTAATCGTGGCAACACGCTGTAAGGCTTGTGAACAGGGCCCTTCCTGCAATCCCTTTGCGCAACTCGTTGATACTCGCAGTGTCGTGTCTCTGCAAATAGCTGTTTTTTCTAAACACGTAAGGCAAGTACGAATACTCTAGCGAACTCAACCATTTTTTATCTAAAAATCCCAGAGCCTTTTTCACAGTAGACACAAGTATGCGCTTAAACTCGACTTTTCAAAGTGAAGAATAGAGCATTTCATCCAAGTACAGATAATACAAAATATTTTGTTTTACCCAATTTCAAATGCGCGATCCTTTCTGCTATTCCACTCAACTGCATTGCACAAATTAATTTTGACACAATTACATGCGATTTCTAACCGACCTTCTTATATCTATGAGAAAAAATTTTGACGTCGATCTGATTAAATTGTTCTAACAATTAGCAATGTCTTTGTGAATAATAACGGTTTTATGTTTTTATTACCCATTATATTTTGATTACTGCATCTGTTACCGTAGCCATAACTTTCTATGAGATCCCAAACGATCCTTTCCTTGTTGGTAAACAAACTTCCGACCTCAATGAATTGACGCGGAACATTCCGTTGTATGTTTCGGACAAGATTTTGAGATGTAATATATTCGCCGATCTCCAGTCCAGTTCTAACTGCCGTCTTTTGGCTCGATAAAACTCCTAAAGCTGCTTGGAAATCATCTGGATGAAACCACGTATTTTCGTCATAGTAGGACCCATCCCAAATATGACTAGTTTCCGGATTGAAGTCGATGGCATCTAGAAGGTTAAGAGCGACCTTGTTGCGAATATAGATTCGCGGGATGTAATCAGCACCGACATGTACTGCAATCTGAACCAACGTTGGTGCATCGAACAGCAATCCGACTGCAGAAAGAAAAATTTCTGAGCAGATAATTAAGAAGATTATTCCCGGAAGTCTTATGAGCCACCGGCCGCTGTTAGAAATCTGCAAAAAATAAAAGTAAGAGGGAAAAGATGACATTATTTCATAAATCGATTTAAAAACTGTAAAAGAAAACAGTGGGTCTCTTGTAATTTATTCCATTTATGTAATTATAAACAATTGAAAGACAAGTAATTATCGAAGAGGAAAAATGGTGAAATGGTCAATATGATCGATAAAAGTTCACATCCGAAGAATAAATGAGCTGAAAATTTGTGAGAAAAATGGGAGGAAAGGTGAGAAAAAAAAACCGATGAAAAACGTACATGTATGCCTTGTCATATTGAATAAGATAGTCATCAACAAAACGTGCATTTTGCAAATTTTGTTATTTTGAAACAGAGTATTACATCAAAATGATCGCTAATGACACAACAGCACGATAAAGTATCATTACTCGGACGGTATTTTGCTGTAAAAAAACCACAAAAGTCGCATGCAGCAAACATGTACACAGTTTGGCACAAAAATTAAGTTGAAATTGTTCTTTTGTGGCCTGGTTCGGATTGTCAATTGTCTGCTCATGGGTGAGTTGCAAGTTATGTTTTCCAGCACCAATCGAAGAAATCCACAAGAGTGTTTTTACGCCTTTACTCCAGGGGAATCAATATGTGATTGATGGCTCCCTACCATGGTCAGTTCACACCAATCACCATGCGGTTCATGGAAAAACCCGCCAAAAATATTATCGGTCCTTTTCCGTGAATTAAAAACACACTCAAACCGCCAACTGTTGTGTTCGTAAATCGTATGCTTATTGATTTGAAGGGAAAACGGGATTGTGAAAAAAGACTTGCACAAAATTGATTTTTTGCAGTTTTCCCCGGTGAAGACAATTGTCCTGTTTTTGAGATGAAAAATATTCATGGAAAATAACTTGCGCAGAAATTCAATCGCCTGAAATAGTTCAAGGTAAAAACATTCGCTTTGTGATTTGAGGGGAAAAGCGTACATTGGAAAATGACTTACAAAACGACGATTTTGTGTTGTATATAATTTTGTATCGTCATTCTCAAAATGATGATACAAAATTATTTACAATTCCAGATAAAAGCCAATACTCTGTTTTCTGAAAAGGAATAAGATTCGTGGAAAAACGGTTTGCACAAAATTGTATGCCTCGTAGTTGTTCCGTGTACTAGCATTTGCTTTGTGATTGCTCGTAAAAGCCTTTGCTTTGTGATCCGAAAGAAAAAGAGACACTTGGATAATGACCATCGTAAAACTGAATTTATTGCAAAACTTCAACACAAACCCATGGATTTCTTTTTTTGGGGGGAAGAGGTTTTTTGGAGAATGATTTGAATAAAGTCGATTTCTTTGAAAATATTTTTGATAAAACTGTTTCTCTGTTTTTGACATAAGAAGTCGTGGAAAATGACTTGCACAAAATTGAATGCTTGCAATTATTTTTTCGGGTATAAATATTTGTCTGTTCTTACAAATTCGTACAAAAATGAATTCATTTCAGAGTTCCAAGTAAAACCTATTACGAAGTGACGAACGATTCTTGTAAAATAATCGTACTACGCAAAATTTAACCTCTTTGCGTTTGCTGCATATACGAGTACAAATTATTGCTCTGTGTTGGTAAGGGAATGGTGTGGGAAACAGGAGTCATGGGAATGACATGCAAAAAATCGAATTCGTGCAACCGCGCCAAATCGAATTCTTTGCACTTTTAGAGAGGATAATATGCTTCGTGGAAAATGACTTGCACAATATTGTATTTTTTGTACTATACCCGAAAAAACAAACCATTGCTCTTTTTTATAGAGGACAAAATGATTTCGTGGAAGATGACTTGCACAATATTGAATTCTTCACAACTGTTCCAGATGAAAACCATTGCTCTTTTTAGAGAGGACAATATGATTCGTTGAAGATGACTTGCACAATATTGAATTCTTTGCAACAGCTCCAGTCAAAAACCATTGCTCTTTTTAAAGAGGAAAAAATGGTTCGTGGAAAATGACTTGCACAACATTGAATTCTCTGAAACTGCTACAGATAAAAAAATATTGCTCTATTTTGAGACGACAATATGATTCGTGGAAGATGATTTGCACAATATTGAATTCTTTGCAACAGCTCCAGTTAAAAACCATTGCTCCCTTTATAGAGGACAAAATGATTCGCGTCAAATGATTTGCGCAACATTGAATTCTTCGCAACTGCTCCAGATGAAAGCCATTGCTCTTTTTAAAGAGGATAAAATTGTTTGTGGAAAATGACTTGCACAATATTGAATTCTTGGCAACTGCTCCAGATAATAACCATTACACTTTTTAAAGAGGAAAAAATGGTTCGTGGAAAATGATTTGCACAATATTGAATTATCTGCAACTGCTCCAGATGGAAACCATTGCTCTTTTTTAAGAGGACAAAATGGTTCGTGTAAAATGACTTGCACAATATTGAATTATTCGCAACTCCTCCAGATAATAACCAGTGCTCTTTTTAGAGAGGACAAAATGTTTCGTGGAAAATGTCTTGCACAATATTGAATTCTTCGCAACTGCTCCAGATAAAATCGTTGCTCTCTTTAGAGAGGACAAATTGGTTCGAGAAAAATGACATACAGAAAACTGAATTCTTCGCAATGTTGCAGATACAATCCATGGCTGTATTTTCGTGTCCAAATGATGCTCGGAGGATCAGTTCTGCAGGACATGAAACCCCTGTGAGAACTACGCTGATGGAGAAGACTAGATGGAAATCTGGGGCCAACAGACGGAAAACTCTTAGATACCCGAGGCCCCGACTGGGGGACTGGCATATTTGGCCCAAAAATGCGATTAAAGGCCAAAACTATGCGTTCAGCAAAAAGGACACAAGGTAAGCCATTCATCAGGACAGCAACAGTTGAGTCATTCAGGTACGCTTGCGTTTCTTAAATCAGCCCAGATTTGAAACATCTGAAAATGCGCTTGTCGCTTTAAAAACCTGACATGGCGGAGGATCGCGGGTTTGGACCAATGAAAGAAGGATTCTGGAAAAATGGAAGCAGACACAGCCCATGGCGTTTGCTTCCTTTCGACTAGAAGTTTTTGAATAAATAAAGTTGATTGGAAAAAAGTGACTGGATTGAGACAAAAAAGAATGAACACAACATAAATTCGCCTGCCGCCCGCGTCTTTTCGAAACCTACCGCAACCTTAATCGCAGGTTGCACTGACGTCATTAGTCATTATAGCTATGAAACTCATTTACACACTACTAACTATCCTAACGAAAAATTTGTAAAATTATTTATATCAACCTGACATGACCTTTCCTATGCTACTTTGACCTTCTGCTCTTGGTTCGAGCCTGGAGCCTGGTGTACCCCAGTCACAAACATTAAAGAAAAGAGTCCACCCAACACAAAAATTAAAAAAACGTTGGTCACGTGCTGGTATCGATCCCCATGCGTCGGATTAGTAGTCCATTATCCTGGACACCAGACCACCGATGCAGCTGCGAAAATTCGCTATCGAGTGTGCCTGTGATAAATTGTGCTTTAAGAGCGTCTGCTCAAATAAAATGCCGTCGGAATGCAACATGCGCTTTCGGTAGGTTTCGAAAATAATCCTCCCTGAAAATTTAATCTGGGTTTGCTGGTGTTCGCTCAGGTGTTCCCCAAGGCAGTGTAATAGGCCCTTTAATTTTCATTATTTTCATCAATGATATCGTAGACAACACCACATCATCTGCCCACCTTTTTGCAGATGATATTGTGATTTATAGGCCCATCACTTTTTCTTTTGACAGCACTGAATTGCAGTCAGATGTCATCTCAATCTCTTCGTGGTGCTAGACATGGAGCATGCGCATAAATGCAGAAAATCTAAAGTTGTATTGTTTGGATCCAAAGGTCGCCAACCTGACACTGTTTACACAATCTCAGGCAAGCATATGGAAGTAGTACCTCTTCAAATACCTAGGTGTTACTCTGAGTCATGATCTTTCCGGGAGCTCTCATATTTCATCCGTGATTGGAAAGTCCTCCGCAAAAATCGGCTATATCATGCGAAATCTAAAGCTGGCTTCCATTAAGTAGAAGAAACATGCTTACATTACGCTGGTTTTACCAATTCTGGAATATGCAAGCGCAGCGTGGTATCCCCATAAACGTTGTGACATTGACAACCTTGAGATTGTTCATAGAAGAGCTGCAAGAGCAATAAGTCAAAAGTATGGGAGGCAATTTCGTGTTACCGCCCTCCTAAAAGAACTTGATCTTCCAACTCTTGAAGGACGCCGGCGATTACACCGTCTAAACTTCTTCAGCGACATTATCACTGGTGATGTTGGCTATTCCCTTCCCTCTTATTATGGCATTAAGCCAGTCCAATGACACACAGATAATGGTCTAACTTTTATCCTTCCATTATGCAAAAAAAAATATTCTGTTCCACTCTTTTTTCCTCGTACGATTACTGCCTGGAACAGTCTCCCTGCCAGCAACTCGCTGATCCGTAAATCGCTTGCTCTCATGTCTCTCGCCGCGACTCGGAGCTAACAGCAACATGGGTTTTTTTCCTGTTTTTATTTGATGACTATTTTTCACCTTTTTGACTATGCTTGCGCATTTTTGATGTATTGTTTGTTACAGTGCCTAAACATTTGTTCACTGTTTTTGAATAAAATAATAACAATTCTGACTGATGTAAGATGATCAAGAACGATTTTGATTTTCCAGTCGCGTCCATATCTCCGTCCTATCTGAGCTCAGAGTTGACAGCTGCGCTGCCTGAAATGAATGACTGCATCACAACTGACAACTCTGCTTTTATTAAATCTTTTGACTTTTGAAAAGAGCACGGTATTTCATAGAATGAATCGGAAGCAGGTTGAGTGTTGTTGTTGCACGGGTGGCCGGACAGGTGAAGGAGAGTCGTCGAAGGAAAACATGGCAGCAAAGAATTCGGTGGTGGTTCGGAAAACCTGTCTGCCATTCGACTGAAAGATTTGGCATCCTTTTTCTGTGATCTAAAAGTAACGCAACCCAAACCTATCCTAACCAAACCGGCTAACCTTACCCAACTTAACTTTTCCTAACCTAATGTATCCTAATCTTGCTATCCTATTCAGGCGACTTGAACATATGTGAAAACTCGTTCAGGCAATTTTTAAATGTCGATCGGTATTCCTAACTGCAACCAAAAATCGTTATCGAGTGGTCTGGAAGGCCATCCACCCATGAGGACACAGAAGCTTCCGAAGTCAGCAAATGCAAGAAAACGGATTTTCTCACCGAAAATCATGACAGTTGATTCCTCACTGGCCTTTGCTGTCGCTTTCTTTTAGATCATTTTAGATATGCATGTGCTTCGGGATCAGTGGCGACAGGCGAATATATTTTTACATTTGAGGACAGCGAAATTTCCCGGGACTTCTCATGGCGCCCCACATTAATTCCACTTGCAAGCGTGCCAGAATGATATTGGGTTTCATTTAGCGGAATATGAGATTTGCATCTAGGCCAGCTAAGCTCAAAGCATACAAGTCCCTTGTTTTGCCTATAATTGAATATGCCAGTGCTGTCTGGGACCCGACCTGTCAGGAGGATATCTCTAATGTAGAAAAAATCCAGAGAAGGGCTGCACGTATGGTCACCGGTTCATATGCCAGAAACACCAGTGTGTCCGGTTTACTGAAGGAGCTTGGCCTGCCAACTTTGGCAAGTATATAGGCGCAGGGAGCACAGGCTCCAGCTGCTTTCCGGCATCATTACCCACGACTTTAACTTTTACATGCCATCGTCTTATCCTATTAAGCCCATCCTACGCAGAACTGATAATGGGCTAGCTCTGCAAGCTCCCATTTGCAAAACAAATCGGTACTTTAACTCTTTCTTCCCCCGAACAGTTAGAGATTGGAACAGCCTTCCGACTTATTCTCCAATTATATCCCGCTCCATGGCATCCTTGGGCGCCACACCAAATCGTGCGTAGATAATTGGCGAATTTGTTCCTGTGTTTTTACGTGTATCTCATCTGACTTTCCTTTGACACCTTGCTCACCCTGCCACCATAACTGTGTGTGGCAGTATTGTTTTGTAAATAAAATAAATAAAAAAAAAATACATTTTTACCTGTGAGGACAGAAGCTTCCGAAGTCAGCAAATGCAAGAATACGGATTTTCTCACCGAAAATCATGACAGTTGATTCCTCACTGGCCTTTGCTGTCGCTTTCTTTGAGTTAATTTTAGATATGCATGTGCTTCGGGATCAGTGGCGATAGGAGAATATATTTTTACATTTGAGGGTTTGACATGCAGCATTTTAAGGGAAGTGAACCATTGAGTCATTATTGAAAAATTCATTGCCACATGTCATTTTCGATCAATGTCCTTTCAAAACATTTTGCCTTCATCCAAATCATTCCCTAATTTCTCTAAAAGCTCAATTAATTTCGTTTCAAATTATGTTTGATTTGATAAGCAATAAAGCACGAGACACTTAATTTTATGACCATAACAGCCTCATCCCTCAAATTTTTATTCTTATGCATATATAAAAAATGGCTGGTTATAGAGGCCCTGCAGATTTCTCAGGTTTCGCAGGTTTCACAAATTTTAACGACTGTAGATTTTGTGTAATATCTTGGTTTTCCAAGTTCTTACTTTTTATCAGCTTTCAGCCTCAATGTGTTTTGTAGCTGTGAGGACGCCTTGGAGGATGTTGGATTTCCCGTTTGACAAGTGTTGAATGTTAGATTTTTTGGGTTTTTAAGTTTGCAATTGCAAGTTTTCAACGCAATAAGAGGCTTCGAAGTCTGCTGCGAAGTGGTCAATAATTGATCCTATTGATTACAGGGCCACAGCAACAAGATGACAAATCTAATTTTCGCTATTGAAAAGTGTATGCTGAATCACGTCACTTTGCTATCGAGAAAAAATTCTTCAATATCATGATATTTTTCAGTGCCAAGCTTAGCTGGTGTCATGCTTGAAATGTATTCAGAAGCTCCACACCAACATGCCCCTTTCTTCCAACTCACGATCAGTTTCCTTCAGTGTGAGAAATTTGCCAAATCACGCTATTTGCGCAGCTTGTTGAAAGTCTAATCTTATGTAACGTCCTTGCCGACAGTTGATCGTGTATTAAATTAAATCAAGCTGGCGTGCATAGGCCTCTATAACGCACAGGCTGTATTCAAAGTGAAAGAGAGTGACTGGAGATTTTGTGTTCAAATAATTGCAAGCGGGGTCTCTCATCTGAGCACAAATCCATGTTGCCCTTGAAAAATGAAGAGAAAGCAAAATATGCTGTAGTGAAATGGACGCGAATTAATCCTCTGGACCAATCCGTAAATAAATGATCTGTCAACGCGACGTTTTTATTGTTACTTGAGAAGGATATAGCAGCTTTTTTTATCATGCAACTACCAGGCTTGTCTTAACAAGAAGCACTACAAAAATCAGTCCATTGGTTTGAGTTAGGAAAATAGAGATTATTGCTCATGTTAAAAACAAAGCAAAATTCTCAGAAGAACATCAGGCAGAAGCTCGGTTAGCGAAAATGAAGATATGCGGGATGCCGATAAAAGGTGTTGATTATCATCCACTACGGTACACATTACACATATTCTAAGACTGAAAACCTTGATAACAAAGAGTAGTGGGCTTAGATTGTATAAAGGTTGGTGAAGCTTTGTGAGGAAGTTGTGGATTGTTGAAAACGATTTGTGAGAAGCAAGTCAAGAATTTGCAAGCGCAGTGTGGTATCCCCATAAACGTTGCGACATTCATACCAGTGGTATTACCCAACGAAGAGCATCACGAGCAACAAGACAAATGTGTGGTGGAAATTTAATATTAGAGCCACGGTAAAAGAGCTAGATCTTGCAACACATGATAGCCGCCGACGATTTCGCCGGCTAATCATCTTCTTAGGCATTATCACTCGTTAGGTTGACTACCCTCTTATCTCTTCTAGCAACATTAAAGCCAAGCCAAAGGCGCACTGATAATCGTCCAAGTTCCAAAAGTCTCTCAGCCAATAGCTCGTTGATCTGTAAAGCGATTGAGGCATATCTAGCGACGCGACTTGGAGCCGGCTGTAACATTGGCCATTTACTTTCTTCAATTTTTTGACTTTTTTCACCCTTTTCCCTATGCGTATTTCATTATACAGTATAAGCGCTATTATCTCCGAACATAGGCGACAGGTCGTCGCTGCAGCGATTACGCGAAACGGCGAATCTATGCCGCCTTTTTTCGAAGATATTGTTTGTTTTTAAAAAATATTGAAAAATAATGATTAGGTAAGAAAAATTGCTTTTGAAAGAGCGTGCAGGGTGCTCGGTTGGTCAAGGGTTGGAGAACCGGAAGTTTGTCGAAAAGGCAAACCAGCTGGCGCTATTGCAGCATGTTTGTGAAGGGGCCTGTGCTGGAGCTTATTGTCCCCGTGCTGCACATGCAGCGCACCTCTTTGGAGGTTCAGACCTCATGACGTAACGGCCAAAACTGGGGTCTTCCTTGGCCCTGGTCAAAACGCCCAAAAACGTGCTTGGCCCTGGCCAAAAACGGCCAGAACGGCCGTTCGGCTCACGTGATTATCTTCAAGTTTTTCACTCCCAGATGACTCTCACCCAACATGAGCACAGAATGTCAGACTTCGGAATAACTTCCTTGACATCAGCTAAATTCCGTCAGTTTCGGACAAGTTAGGATAGTTTGTTCTGCTTTGGAAAGGTTGGAGCTGGCATTCTGGTTTTGTTCGAGCCGAAATTCTCAAGTCAGCTGGAAAGTGAAAAGGGCTGGGTGCCTTAACTTGAACGTAATGAAATTGGCCGTTGCGATCGAGTGACATTATTGATCAACACAATTTGTTGCTTTTCATTGGCACACCCCGAAAGCTAACTAAGAAATAAGTAAAGGAGTTGAAATGACAGGCGAAATTCTTGTTGTTGGGTTTCAATTTCAACTGGTTCTGAATCAAAAACAGTGTGCGGCATGGAAGACATCCGAGCGCCTCTTGCCACACTGCCTGAAAATGGTCCAAAACAAATACTGAAGCTGAAAAAACGGTTTCCTATCTTTTTCTTATTCCCAAAGACTGAAATTTTGCGTTGTTTTTTATTCCTGATCATCTTACGAGAAATTGTGCTTTCGCGGCCAGACATGGATGCAGAAGTTCAAACACAATGTTTTTTCAAACAAAAACAAAAGCACAATCAGTTGTTTTTTGTCAAAAAAAAAAGATTGTTTCATTTGTGGAATTTTTTGGCATTCATGGTCACGTAATTCTGGGTCGCAATGAGTAAGGTTGGTGCTGCGGCCATTATTCGAAAATTGATCTTTGGAGCCTTACATGGGGCGAAGAAAGGGTAGGATCACATTGAGGCTCGGGTCGGAATTAACACCAGGTTAACGGGGGTCCCTTGGTAGGTCGGTTCGACAGGTTTCGATCTCTGGGCAAAGTTTTGGAGCGTTTCAGGTTCTTCCTTTTTGGTCGTATCGTAATTTGCATGTTTAAGGCTTCTTGGCCCTGTCACAGTGAAAATGAGTCACTGTGATTGCTTGCAGACGTTTCGAACTTCTTACTAAAATGGTTGATCATAAAATCCCCATATTTGAAGCGATTTTTGCAGCGAGCGTTAATTCCTTCCATTGTAACATCGTATTTCTTTTGAGTGCTCGTGTTGGGTCCTTTTTGGCGTTGAATTTTAAGCATTGCAGCTATATTTTCATCGAATGGCCAGATCTCGCAGAAACACAATCGCAATGCGATTTCAAGTTTTGTTGCACCATGTACGTTTTCGACTCCTCGTAAATTCCACTGTGTTCGTACCATTGACCCTAATTGCGCAAAAAGCGAAAAAGCGTGCAAAACAAAAACCAATCAATCCTGATATGCTCGGCTATGTTCGCCGATGAGATCGCTCATACTGTATTGTGCTGTTGCAGTTCTAAGTCAGGTGTTTTTTAAGAAAATTGACGAAGAGAAAAACACGGTCGCATATCATTTATTGGCGACATGCTATATGAAAGAACGTTCACTGTCATAATCAATTGGTAATTTCGCATGAACAGAAACTTATTTCATGGATCGTATTTTTTTATACTTCAGACATTTTAAATGCAAAGGCACGTTCCGGCACGAAACATTGCTACCAACATCTTGGCAGTCCATGGCAATTTTCTTTCATAATCCTTCCGCTAAAATTTTCATCAGCAGTAGGAGCATATCATTTTGCTGCTAACAATAATTTGGCGTTGAATGATTAAACCCCTCAAAACGAAATGAAATGTTTAACTTATTTCGAGATGAACCTTAACTACAGTTCACCCGAAGGTCATACTGCGAACAAATAGCAGCGAAATAGGATAACATTCAGCAATTTTTGTTCATAAATGTGTAAAGATGAGAATATGTTGAGCATTGGGATAGTGACTATGAAGGCGAATTTAATTAATGATATAACAGGATAGTCTTCCCAGATAAGATGCGAATTTTGACCCGTCCAGTGTTAAAACATAAATGCTGGCGAGGGCCTTCCAAAATAGTGTATCTAGCAGCTCCTACACATACAGGTGGTGATTTAGATGGCCATCGAATGAGAAAAAATCCATGAACAAAGACAGCAACACGAAAATTTTAAAGTATTGATACAAAAGCAAATTCTTTCATTCTTCTCATCACACATCGAAGAGTAATAATTGATAGAGATTATGCAGCATTAAGAACAGTGTACACTTTGTCATAATGACTAAAAAGATCATCACCAAATATCGTGCCTCCTTTTCCTTCCAGCCACGAACATTTCAAATGATTCTGCGTTCGCAGAAAGAAAATTTGCAGCTCAATCTTATCTCGGATCTTTGCAAAAAGCACAAATGCAAATGCACCCGTAAGAGTGCTGTCACGGAAGAAGCACTTCTTTGAAGCAACCTGTAGGTTGATTGACCACGCAAGCACACTCCGCAAGCAGTTTTATTTCCACTTGCATTGCCGCAAAATAATAATCGGTTTCCAAGTTCGTGAAGCAGCGCGAAAGCAGATAACGCACAGGTGAGGCGCAAATTTAACCTGGGTGAGGCAGGGCCGCATTCCAGCTGAGCCGATCGCAGCACAGGTTGAATGTGCAGCGTACGTTTTCGTTCCTTTTTAAACTGGACAGCAGCAAGGCAGCACGCATCATCTTCCTCGCTTGATTCCCATCTCATTTTCTTCATGTGTGTTTGAGATTTTCATCAAAGTGTTCATCGTGTTCATCGTGTTCGATCTTGTTCTTCTTCAATGATCAATTAACATCGGTTACCCCATTGTTCCTGCATTGCAGGTTCCGACGTTCACCAAGGCCAATCCCAACATCAAGCACACAAAATTTCTCCACCATGGAGAGGATATAAATCCTGCACCTCTTGTCAACGGGACCCGAACCTTCAGGCATCCCCTTTCAATTTCACACACAACCAAGTGACGAGCACCTACCATTGACGAAGAAGTTTGAAACCATTGAAAACCATCCCTGAAGTTCAAGCCAAGGGTCTCCAGACCTGCTGAAAATCACACCACCATAGAATCAGCATGATTCCGGAATTTCCCTTCGATGCTCCCCAGTGATTCATCTTTCTAGCCCTTCCCCCACCATTGTCACCACTCCGAACTCACTGCTCCAACAATTCCGATCTCCCGGCTCAAACTCCTGTCTCCTGTCATTTCCTGCCCGTGGACTGATTTCCCGCCATGTTGTGTGTGCAAAGAACTAACCTCTACCCTTCTTTTCTTCAACTTGATCTGGACTGATTGCCCCACCACACTTCGCCAATATCAAACTCTACCACCGAACCTTCCGCACAATCCAGAATTTGGAACAGTTATACAAAGTTAAGTGCAATTACATTTGTCTCTGTTGGTTAATTCCCATTGTTTTGTCAAATTGTTCTGTCTAGTCCAGTGCAAATACATATGCCTTGCTACCGAAGCCTGGAGTTTTCATGAAGGGAACCATTGATGGTCGGCTGTGAGTGAGTGAACTCCCGGAACCTTAGGTTGAGAAAATTCCCCCAAAGAGAATATCCTTCCATCCCCTTGAGCACAACCATTATTTCTTTTTCTCAATCAACCTACAGGTTGCTTCAAAGAAGTGCTTCTTCCGTGACAGTGCACTTGTCAACACAAAATGCTTTCATTGACATTAAGTCTAATAGCACATGCGGCAATCCAGAAAAACGAATGTGCCACGCTAAACACTCAGCTTTATGACAACTTCATTGCAAAATCTGTCGATAGGGACCATTCTAGAGTATTGCGGCGATACTTAAAATCTTTGAGAACCGAAAGTCCATTGTCACCTTTAGTTGGCGAGGATGGAATTACAGTTCATGACGCCTCGGCTAAAGTTATTCAATGACTATTTTGCCAGTGTCCTTCAAAACGATACACCCCCATGTAGTCGCAGTATTCAGTTGTCTGCGACTCAGTATTCTGCTCCATTCCCAGATTTGTTTGTTACCAAAAAGGTGATCATAACTGCGGCGAGACTAAAAATCAGAAAGCTACATGGTCCTGACGCTATCCCACCACGACTTCTTAAGGAACTGGCGCCCTCACTGTCAATTTCCTTAGCAGCTCTTTTTAACCTCATTCTTTCTCAAGGTCACATTCCCGAAGACTGGAAATGGGCCATCATTACTCCAATACCAAAAAAGGCGGGCCCGCCAATAAGCCTGAGGGTTACCGTCCAATATCCTTGACTTCTGCATCCTCTGAACTTTTTGAAAAAAATCTTTGTTCACACCTTATTGGGTTTCTGAACAGAATTTCATTCTTCCACCCAAATCAATTTGGATTTAGGTCCAAAAGATCATGTGAAGCGCAGCTGGTTCTCTTCTCTGATGAGGTTGCGAGGTCATTGGACAATGGCACACCTGTTCACGCAATGTTTCTTGATTTGACCAAGTCCTTCGATATGGTGTCTCATACAAAGCTTACTCAAAAAATAAAGGGTCTCATGTTTCGGCAGATTATCGTTTATGTCATCACATCCTTTCTAAGTGGCAGACATCAACAGGTCTCCGTTAAAGGGTCAATATCTGACCCCGTCAACATTTGTTCAGGTGTCCCTCAAGACAGTGTCTTAGGACCACTTTTATTATTTCTCATTTACATCAATGACAAAACGTTTTGCTTAATGATTTGAAGGAAAACCTGACTTTTGAAAAAAACACTTGCACAAAATTGACTTTTTTCATTTGTTCCCGATGAAAACCATTGCTCTGTTTTTGAGAGGAAAATAAATGAAAAATAAATTGCACAGAAGCAATCTGAAAGAAAAAGGGATTCTTGGATAATGGCTTTTGTAAAACTGAATTATTTGCAATTGTTCAGAAATCACATGGACCTCTTTTTGCGGAGGAAAAGAGGTTTATGGAAAATAACTTATGCAGGGTTTCCCAAACGTCACATGAAACCTCTGCTATTTGCTAGCATTCAATCTTCTCTTGTGGGTCTATTTCTACAGATTTCAGGTCCAAATTGGGTGGGATGACTGTGACAGGTGTTTTCCATTCGAATTGGAACAACTCCGTTCCAAGCTTCCGGAGTTGCTTCAAAACTGCAATGCCTCTTCTGGCGTTGTCAAATGACTTTTGGGAAACCCTGTGTAAAATTCCATTTCTATCAATTGCATTGTATAAAAGCTGTTTAGTTGCTCTGTTTTTGAGAGGTAAAAGAATTCGTGTAAAATGACTTGCACAAAATTGAATTTTTACAATTATTGTTCCGGTTAAAAAATAATGATCTGCTCTTGAGACCAACAAAGAGATTCGCGAAAAAGGACCGGTACAAAAAGTTTATTATTTTAGGTGTTCCAAAACCCATTGATTGCGAGGTGACAAAGCGGTTCACGTAAAATGAATAAGCAAAATTGAACCTCTTTGCGTTTGCTGCAAAATGTTGCTCTGTGTTGGTAAGGGAAACATGAGTCATTGAAAATGACATGCAAAAAATCAAATTCTTTGCAACCGCTCCAAATCAAATTCAATACTCTTTTAGAAAGGACAATATGGTTCGTAGAAAATGACTAACAAAATATTGAATTCTTTGTAACTGCACCCGATAAAACAAACCATTGCTCTTTTAGAGAGGCCAAAATGATTCGCGGAAAATTACTTGCACAATATTGAATTCTTTACAACTGCTCGGGATTAAAACCAATGCTCTATTAACAGAGGAAAGAAATGGTTCGTGGGAAATTACTTGCACAAATTAAATACTTTGTAACTGCTCCGACTAAAAACCAATGCTCTTTTAACAGAAGAGACAAAATGGTTCGTGGTAATTGACTTACACAAATTGGATTCTTTGTAACTGCTCCGGATAAAAACCATTACACTTTTAAGAGAGGGCAAAATTGTTCGTGAAAAATGACTTGCACGAAACCGGATTCTTTGCAAATGCTCCAAATCAAATTAAATGCCCTTTTGGAGTGAACATGATCGTTCCTGGAAAATGACTTGCACAACATTAAATTCTTCGCAACTGCTCCAGATAAAAACCACTGCTCTTTGTAGAGAGGACAAACTGGTTGTGGAAAAAGACTGGCACAAAACTGAATTCTTCGCAATGTTACAGATTAAAATTCAAAT